>VZRN01006400.1:69356-113827 GCA_013397935.1 Dasyornis broadbenti | reverse complement strand
GGTGCCCCGGGCGGTGCAAGCCCGGCAGCACCGAGCACGGGCGGTTTGAGCCCTGTGCCCGTGGGGTTGGCTCGGTGCTGCTGGGGAGCCCCAGCCCGGGGCCGGGGGGATTCCAGCTGTGGTTCCCGAAAGCCCCGGCTGATACGGGAGCCCCGGCGCAGGCAGGGACATGTAGGAAGGGGCGCTCCGGTGGCGTTTCCAGACGTGGCTCTGGTCCTGTCACCACTCCCACTCTGGGTGCAAAGTGGTGGTGTTTTCTTTCGGCATTACAACTTCTGATAATTTGTTTTCACAGGTGGGTTCGGGGTGGCTCAGTGTGGGCTGCGGGTCCGGCCTGGCCCGGCTGTGCCGGGAATGTGCCCCGAGCTGGGGCCGGCGGGGCTGGTGCTCCTGTCACCGCCGTGCCTTCCACTCCGCTTCCCGTAGCAGTACAACCACGCAACCTCATCCTTTAGACACAGGAATAGGATTCATCCTTTCTCTTCCTATCCCGTCGTCTTCGTGTTTTTCCATGGAAATTCAGCGATCTCTTAGATTTTCCTATTTTCTTTCCACACTTCCTTCTTTTTTTTCCTGTATTTTTGTGTGCAAAATTAAGGTCTAAGCAAGACTATGGGTTTTACACTTAATGTGCAAGTTGCCATTTCTCTCATTGTTTTTGTGGGGTTGAACCAGCATTGCATTCAAGCTGTCAAGTTGTCGAATGCTGTGAAGAATCAGAAACTCATACCTCAGCTCCCATTCAACACTGTTAATTTTTGTTAAAAGTACAAAGCAGAGCAATGCTAAGAATAGAAAGGATAATTATTATTATAAATAGCTTGCTGCAGGAATAGGGATGTTTTTGGTGTCTTGTGCTTGCCTTATTTGAGGTACGGCCTTCGAAATGTGCAATATTAACAGTCTGCTCTTTGTCTTTTTGGCTGCCATAAGCCCTGAAAACGCTGTGGACAGTTACTTAGTTGTGTTCAAGATTTAACATGTTTCTCCCCTTTTTGCTGCAAGTGAAGTTCTTCTTGGATATTGAAACATCTTGTGAAAAGTGTGAGAAAAGCATTAGCGATTATTGTCTCTGCTGTTGAGTCGTGTTCTGGTAGTTGGGCGTGTATCCTGTAATGAGAGTAACTTGTTTCTCCCCACTGAAGTGCTGGTGCTTTATCTGGAGCAGAGGGCCCTGGTTGCTCAGGCTGTGGCAGCTGCGCGGGCCTGGTGTCGTGTGTGCGCCCTCAGACAGCAACATTTCTGGGATGGAATTGTAAGTGAGGTTATACATGGCTTCATCTTGCCACGCTGCCTGGTGGGTACCCATCCACATTCAGAGTTTTATCCAATTCATCTCGCACAGAAAGGTAGTTATTAAGATGAGTTTTAAAAGAAATAAATGTGACAGTGCTGCTATTGTTATCTGAGTTCTCAGATACCTCAGTTAGTCATGCTGAAGGGAGAGCTTCAGTTCACTTCATCAACAGCTTCCAGACTGGAATTACCCACGCAGTGTTTTCAGCCTGATGTTCAGGTTTGTGACCTTACGAAATCCCATGGTCTGATGGGCTTGTGCTGCTGGACAGGTAAAGGAAAGGAGCCTCGAAGTCCAGTCCCTAGGTGCCTGCTATAAATACTGCTTCGATGTGCTGGGGTTTTGTTTTTATTAGTGTTAGTGAAAAACAGGGTTTGTCCTTGCTGTGTATTAGAAACTTGCAATTTGAACACCTGGCCGGGCATGAGTTGGGTGTGCTTTGGTCTGAATGCACCAAACCAGATCAATGGCATCTATGAAATAGTTCAGAAAACAGGTTTTTCAAGGTAGCCAGGCTCAATAGACTGTTCTGTAAATCAGTAAACCTGTCATATGCCATGACTGATTTTAATGACAAAAAAGGATTGTAGAATTCAGGTCTTGTTTTACTAGGGGTTGCTGAAGATGAAAACGGGCTTAGGAAAGACTGGAGTTTCTAGTTCTGGGGTTGTATGTGCATCAGTGAGGACATTCAGCCCTCCCACATCTGTTACACCTGGGTGTACCTGGTATTTGCCTTGGAGTGAAGCATATGGTAGCAGCTCTGGCCCAGAATGAGTGCCTAGAATTGCTGCTCTGGTTGTTTACTCTCAACACAGGAAATCCTACCCTTTTTAGCTGGAGAGGGAGCTGTGTGCGTGGGCAGGAAGAGAAGTGTCCAGTGGTCAAATGTGGATCTCCATGGAGTGGATGTTCTTCTGCTTTGCTCTTTCTGAGCCTGGAGGTGATGAGTTGAGTGTCAGCTCTCCCCTGTGCAGCTCCCAGACATAGCAATGACATTGAGCTGGTGCCTGACCTTGTGCCCCTCAGACTCTGCAGGAATGGGCATGTTTTGGTTCACAGGGGCTGGCACCTCCCTGAACTGCTGGGCAGCAGCACCAGGAGCCCCGCTCCAGTAGGGCTGACATCAGCTCTAGCACAAAGGATTCTCTGGGATTGCCAGGCGGATGTACTGATAACAGGGTCTATGGAAATGAGTTAACAGTAATGGGGTAAAGGAATTCCTAAGTAAACCCAGTCTGAAGGCTTTTCTACTTTTGTAGGAAAAGGATTAAGAGAAGCAATTCCTGAGTAACTTCGTGTATCTGGAGAAGATCATTTGCCTGGAAGTGGTTATTAATTTCATTTGCCTGTGAATCTCCCATGAAATAAAGGAACCTGAGCTCCAAAAAAGTTCACAGGAAAATAAAGTTCTCAGAACTGTGACTGTCAGCTTTAGAAATCATGAATGTCCATTTGTTGAAAATACTATTCTGTTAAAATTACCAACTCTTAATAGGGAATTCTTTATGTGGCTGGTGGTAAGAAGGCCTAGGATTTGCGCTTGAGTATTAAAAATCAGCTCTAAGAGAGAGTTGAGTGTCATAAGCAACTGAATGCCTGTTCTGGTGGTTCTCTAGGTAAGATATTTAAGGCAAACCTGCAAGAAAGGAAATGGATTATGTTCTAGATTAAATTGTTCAAGGGATTTCACTTAAGAGAAATATATACAGAACTTATTACTGTGGATTTTAGCATGATTCAAGAGTTGTCTGATAAGCTGACATGCTTTGAATTGGTCTTTTCAGTCCACATGTGCAAAGTCCTGTGTCAGGTTAGTAGCTGAAACGTTTTATGTTGTTGTAAATAAAGTGTGACTGCGGTTCTGATTCTGAAGTGTGTTAGTGTCAAATCCTGAGGTGTGTTAGTGTCCCGGCCAGGGGTGTTGTGTTTTCTGAGGCTGTCACGTAGGAATTCCTGTAGTGTCCTTGCTGTTCTCTTCTTGTAGTTGGGAGTACACAATTATAAACAGTGCTGGGTGAGAAAGAAGTGCACAGGGTTGGATTTTGTTTCACTTGTATTTCACCTTGAACAATGCCAGCTCAGGGCTCATCAAGGTAGAGTGATTAAATGATGTTATAGATCCTGGTTTTCTGGAATACTTCCTCTTGCTGGCTGGTTCTGCAGTGTTACAGAGGGCAGGTGTGACGTTATTGCTGAAAGCACTTGCGTGGAAGGGGATCTAAATGTGTAACTGAAACCAAAACTCCTTTTTCGAGTCTGCTGGGGCCCTGAAATTCATGGTGGGCTGGTTTTGGAAATGTTCTGCTCAGACTTCAAAGTTTGTACGTATTCAGCACCTGGCATCCAGGCTGGTGGTACACCATTTGGGACCCTGATGGAACTCCTTGGATTTGCCTTGGAATTCCATCCAAACCAACGTGTTTCCATTGAATGCTTTCAATGACCTGTCACTTTGACAGAGAAGCTGGCACTTCTGAGAGGGCTCCTGACAGAGCTCTGTGCGCTTGGTGTTTCGTGTCTCGAGTTGTGTCGATTGATTTGAATATAAGGTCAGGGAGGGAGAGAACAAGGCTTGAACAGGGCATTGTGACTTGGAGGAAAACGTGTCTCTGGTGTGTGACAAAAGGTCTTTTCTAGGCTGAGCTGTGAGATAGAGTTGGGTGTTCTGTGTGCCACCTCAGCTGTGTTTTGTAGCTGCATCAAGTGACCCTTTGTTCACTTGGAGTAAAAAGAGGGTTTTTCTTGAAGGGACGTGGCTCTGTCCTGCTGGGCCTTTGTGTCACGTGGGCTGCTGTGTCACCCGGGCACTGTGGGATCCTCACTGCACCGTGACACAGGTGGGACCCACGGCTCAAGGTCTAATTCCAGAGAAAACTTCTCTTTCCAGAGCCCTGTTGGTGGCTGCTGGGAGAAGGAAACATTTTTCAGAAATACTCTTAGATCAGTGATGTATAAAAAGCACTTTGCATCCTTTTTTTTCCTCATCAGTGTTTCTGTCAAGGGCAGTGGAATTGTACTTAAAAGTGGAAGTGATTACAGGGTGTGAGTGCTCAGATATTCCTGCATGATCCAATAGTTAAGAGACAGTAAAAATGCTGTTTTCTTAATGGTGATTCAAACTTCCCCCACCTATGAAGAATTACGTCATTACAGGATATTTGTAAAGGGGAAAATGCATTTATAAATATTTCCAATAATAAAGTTTATTTACACAAATGGGTGATAAGCCCTCACATACCGGATTTTAGTCTGCAGATTAGTAAGTCATGCTTTTAGGAAGACTTGTGTTCTTTTACAGGAGCCTTTTTGTCTCATATTTTACTTCAACGATGCATCATTTATACATATTCTATTTTTCTTTAATTTTTTCCTGTTTTCACTAAGGTGAGTTTTAAACCTCCCTGTCTTACTTGCCTTCTCATTTGTAAAATGTGTTGCTCACAGACGAGTTCTTAGAATTTGATTTTCCCAGTGGCATCTCCATTATCATTCCAGCTGTTTTTCTCTCAGCATCTAAAAGCTGAACTGAGTCAAAACTGAATCTCCCAGGGTCAGTTTTTTGGAAGAGTGTGCCCATATTTCACAGAATTAACACTGTATCTGCATTTCTTCTGGTTTCCTTACTTTTCATAGTCTGTGTTTTCTGAGAAGCAACACTGAATTCCTTGGGTTAGTTTTTTTGGGGGGGGTTGGGGTTTTTTGGTTTTTTTGTGGCATTCTTAGTCTTAGATTCAGATTTGTTTTACAGGTCTCATGAATAATGTTAATATAATTGTGCTGTAATTAATAGTTGTTTTCAACACCTGAGACAAATGCCAAGTTGGCTTTCTGGATCTTTCTGGATGGGTGTTTTGTGTTTGTTTGCAGTCCAGGCACCAATAAACACTGGTTTTCCCTCTCATCCCAGCTGAGCCACCCTTTGCTGTGGGGAGGCCGTTGCCACTTTGTGCCCATTTTGTCGTGCACTGCCTGCAGTTGGGATCTGGGACAAGGACCCAGGGTTTGGGCTGTTGGTTGGGGTTTTTTCAGTTCAGGTGTGACTGAACTTGCTGAAATCTGCAGAGAAAACAACTTAAGTCATGGTCTGTTTTGGGTTCAGATTTAATGAAGGTGTCCAAAGTCAACCCTTCTGGAGGTAGCCAGTTTTTTGGTTCAGAATAAGTTGCAATCCTTGTGCCAGAAGCCATTCCATGGTCCTGGAGCATTCCCTGGCACTCTTCTTCCCTGTCATTCTTTGGGTCCTGGAGCATTTCCTCATCCCTGCCGTACCATGATTCCGGTTCATTCCCTCACACCCCTCATGTCTGCCATGCCGTGATCCCGGTTCATTCCCTCACACCCCTCATGTCTGCCATGCCGTGATCCCGGTTCATTCCCTCACACCCCTCATCCCTGTCATGCCATGATCCCGGTTCATTCCCTCACACCCCTCATCCCTGTCATGCCGTGATCCCGGTTCATTCCCTCACACCCCTCATGTCTGCCATGCTGTGATCCCGGTTCATTCCCTCACACCCCTCATGTCTGCCATGCCGTGATCCTGGTTCATTCCCTCACACCCCTCGGACACGCCGCTCCCTGCCCAGGCTGGAGGCATGGCCGGGCCGAGCCGAGCTGTGTGTGAGGTGGCAGAGCACACAAACCGAGGTTGCTGTCCTCTGCTTCCCCTCCACCTTCCCTACAGTTCTTTTCTCCCTTCTTGGCTTGTGTCCGTAGGTGTCCTACTGCTCCTTCTGCAGGCTTTCCCAGCTGTCCCACCCTTTCGCTGGCAGCCTGTCCCATCCGTGCCCCGTGGCTCGGCCGATGCCCTGCTGGGAAGAAGGGCCCCGTCTGTGCTCCATCAATGGGGCCCTTGTGCCTCTCACTGCTGCTGTTCACTGGGAAGGACGTCCAGGAGCTGGGCTGGCCACAGCAAGGAATTCAGTGCTCAAATCCCAGAGCAGCTCAGCGCTCCTCATCGGGTTTGTGGATCCCCCAGAGTGGCCTTTGATGCTGTGCCACTTCCCGGGTGGCTGTGCCTGAGTGGCAAGGAAGCTGAAATGCCACCAAGGGGTGCAGGGCTTGTAGGTGCTTCTGGAGAGCTCTGTGATGGGCCCAGCACCATCAGAACGAGCTGTGGGGCTCCAGGGATTGGGTGGGAATGGGATCCAAGGTACATAAAACACAGAGAGGTTCCAACTCAAATGATTTAGCTAATTTGGAAAAATGCAGCAGCATTCACGAATCCGTAGTTACTCACGTTGGCCTTGCTTCTGGAGTAGCTGTACTTTGGATGGTGTCCTGGGAGGTGTTTGGTGTGCAGGGAGGTGTCAGGGACTGGCTGCTGCAGCCCAGCTGCCTTTGAGAGTTCAGATGTGCTGTTTGTCTCTGCTTTGTGGTGCACTTGTTGTTTTATGTGTCACTCTGCCACTGCAGTGGGTGTCTGTACGAAGAAAGGGGCTGTTCCAGCTCCTGCTAACAAAGCAGTCTGCTCCGTATTCCTTCCTGCTGTAAGGCCTGGAAGTCATTTCAGGATTTTAGGCATCCAGGATATAGCTGAAATGTGCCATCCTTCAGCTACTTGGAGTCAGCTCACTTGAAACAGGGAGGCTGCTGTTTGCCTGAAGTTGGCAGTTTTTAGAAACAGAGTGAACAAAGTATCTCACATTGGAGCACTGGGTTTTTTTTGCCAGGAGTGTGGGGATGAGGAGTTGGAGATGGAGAGCATGAGGTAAAGCATCCTTCAGAGGTTTGGAACACAGCAGAGGTGGTTCACTGCTCTCAGGGTTTTGTCTGCTGAGCCTTGAGCTGTGGATTGGGAGGTTTGTGCAGGAGGAGCTCACCCTGTCTGTGGAATTACTGGATCCAACATTTGGGTTGAACAGATGCCATCAGGCAGCAGCAGCCCTGTGTGCCCTGTTGGTTTGGGATGGCAGGAGCAATGGAAATGGAGCTGTGAATTTTTACAAACTTCGTCCTGATAATCTCGCAGGTGGTTTGGGGAAATGAAGGCAGAAGCTAAGGAAACAAAGTGAAAAGCTCCTTTTTCATTTTTTTCCTTCATCTGACTAGGATTAAGAAGGAGAAATGCTGGAATGTGCATCTGATTTTTTTCCAGCAGTATGGAAGAAAATCAGTGAGTCATGGTGTGCTCTGCTGGCAGCAGAGCTGCAGGGAGATGTAACTTCGAATGGGAATGGGAAGCTTAGGGCAAACTGATCCTGAGACCTGTCCATGGAAAAGGCAGAAGGAGGCGGGAGAGGGTTGGAACAGCGTGTGCAGCCTTGTCCCTGCTCTGGCTAAAAAGTCTTTGTAAATGGTCCAGCACTGTGCTGAGTGATGTTCTGTGTGTCCGTCTACATTGAGTAGCCCATACTTCTACTTATAAAATAAGGCATTGAAAGGCTTTGAATTATTTAGTTTATTTCCAAAACACAAACAGCTTAAGAATGCAGCTTTTCAAATGTTCTGTGGGTAAACATTTATGTTCCAAAAGCCACCTTGGGAGTAAAACTCTCATGAATAAAAGTTTGGGAGCTGCATGGCAGCACCATCAGGAAAATATCAAAGATTTGGGATGCCTTTAAAAGGACTTTGTGTCTGTGCATGAATTCCGTTCTCCTCAAGAGGGTTTGATAAAGTTTCTCGAATTGCAAACCTGGAATTCCTGGTCGCACAGATGGATGTTTGTGTGAAACTGGTCTTGCTTTTACTCCACACAGATATTTTCTCCTTTCAAATGTCACAGGATGAAACTGTAGGTTTCGAGTATGGATATTTGTAGCATCCAGTAAATGTCTTCTCACCCTACTGCTTTGTGGTGGCACCAAGGGAAATTGTTCTGAGCCAAAGCTGGCGTTAGAGATCGAGGAATTTGTGTAAAAATAGAAGCAACAATTCCTCTTCCTTTGCAACCTACAGGAAAGAGAGCTCCATTAGTTTGAGAGAGCTAGTTTGCATGAGTGAAATGATTTTTTTTCCTTAGTCTGTGGGAGGAACTTGGAAAAAGCTATTAGAGGAAGAATTCCTTTCCCTAATGGTTCCTCAGCTCCATGTGAGGGAACCTGGACTCATTCACCTGCAGGGATGAGTTTCCTGTGCCTTGTGTTGTCTCCTTGACTCCTTCCTGTTGTGTAGGTCCAGCTTACAGCAAAATTCCTTCTCCCATCACAGCCAGGCCGGTTCTGCTCAGCTGCTTTCAGTGTCAGATGTGGGTGGTTTTGATCTCTGAAGTGTTGGTGACATCTCCTTGGGCCTCGGGGTGACACAGCAGAGCTGGGAGTGCAATGGGAGCCTCCTGCAGGCACAGAGGCTGTTGGAGTTGGACCTGGGTGTTCATACAGAGCTTCCCCGGCTGTGACTTCATTGTAAGATGTTTCTCTTTTCCCCACACAGGCATCTTCGCTTACCTGAACTACCATGTTCCCCGGACGAGGCGGGAGATCCTGGAGACCCTCATCAAAGGGCTCCAGCGCCTGGAGTACCGGGGCTATGACTCTGCAGGTACCTCTCTCTGAGCAGCAGTGCCTCTCTTTGGAATCTGGGCTTGTAAATGATGGCTTTTGGGGTGTGATTGTGAATGGTTCCTACCACCTTCTGCTTTTGAAGAAAGCTGAAACACAAACTGGATGTGCCTGTGGTCAGAGGTTTGGATTAACTTCAATATGCAGATTTCTGTAAACATTCTTGATGGCTTTTTTTTCCCTAAGGCTTTAAAAATATTGACAAGGTGACAAAGGGAACACATAGTTCTAATCTAAGGGGTTTCTTGCCTTTATGTGATGGGTCAGCTCTTGGGGAAAGGGCTCTGGAAGAATCAAAAAGGGCAGTATTTGTTTACATAAAACACTGTAGTAACTTCTGCTCTTGACCCTCTTTCTCCGTGTTCCATGTTGGGGTTTAGGTGTGGGACTGGATGGTGGAAATGACAAAGACTGGGAAGCCAATGCTTGCAAAATCCACATTATCAAGCAGAAGGGGAAAGTGAAGGCTCTGGATGAAGAGGTTCACAGTAAGTATCTCCCTTTCCTCCTTTGCCTGCCCCCTTCCCTCCAGATGTCCTCTCAGCCCATTTGTATTTTGAATGTCACCTTGTTTTACCCACAAACAAATATCACCTTGTTTTAACTTGTGTGTGAAGAGCCAGAGGTGTAAACACTCAGAGGTGAGCTGTGAGGAGCCTGGTGATCCCGTGCTTGTTGGTGTGAAGTTACAGAGAAGTCCTGATTTTTCAAGACAAAGGAATTTCATCCCACTAAAGTAAAAGAGACCTGAAATACATCTTGGAAAACAGACGAGAAAAACTCCAGAACTAACAATCAGAAAACTCCTTGACCTGGGGATAGAGGAATTAGCAGGAGATAATTATTAAGACCTAGAGCTTGGGCAGAAGGAGAAATGCTGCAAGAATCTCACCAGCTGGGATTTAAATGTTCCTGTGTGATGTTTGTCCCAGCTCGAGCAGTCCATTCTGTGGGGATGGGCTCTGCAGTGGCTTCAGGAAGGCACTGGGTGTGCCACTGTCACATTGATCAGACTGCAGACACTGAGGGCTTCTGCATCTCTTTCTGCCCCTTTATATTCCCTTGATTTAAACCTTAGATTCATTAAATACGAGCTCAATGCACAGATGCATGAAGTTGGGAGTGGAATACAGGCTGTGTGAGGGCGGGGAGAAGCTTTTCAGAGGAGTCAGGATGTCAGCCTCACATTCAAAAGCTGCTGTGTTGGTGTAATTCAAGTCTCTTTAACCCATTCTTGTGTCCATCTCAGGTGCAGAGTGCTGTGCCTCCCAGAGGGAGGTGGGTCAGTCTAATCTTAGTCTGAAGCAGGAGCCAGAAAGCCCAGACGGGGTGGGGTGGGTGGTACAGAAATAGGAGATGGACAGAGGATTCCTGAAGAGAGGTTTGCCTGCTCAAGGAAATGGCAGGATGTACAGTTTGAAAGAGATTGTGCAAACACTTGTGGAACAAAAGGAGTATTTTTTCCAAAGAAATACTCATGCTCATGGTACACTTTCTAGAGACAGGACAGGGTGAGGAATGCAGGGCTGTTTTCTGTGTGCATCTGCCTTGCCCTGAAACCCCTTGAGGTTTTGGTTGGACTTTGATCCTCAAGGTCTTTTCCAGCCTTAACAGCTCTGTGATTCTGCATCCTGCTGGGTTTGCTGGCTCTGTCAGCGTTGCTGTCCTGTAGTCCCTGACACCTGGTGAGACTCACAGCTTGACCTGGGTGTGGACAACCCCTCAGGACTAAAACCTTCTGCTTGTGCTGCAGAGCAACAGGACATGGACCTGGACATTGAGTTTGACGTTCACCTGGGGATCGCCCACACGCGCTGGGCCACGCACGGGGAGCCCAACCCCATTAACAGCCACCCACAGCGCTCCGACAAGAACAATGGTCAGTGCCTTCCCCGGGATTCTCAGCTCCTCAGCAGGTCCTGGAGCCTCTGGAAGAGCTTCCTGCTCCCTCCGTGTCCAGGGAGGGGTGGCTGGGTGCAGGCAGGGCGTTTGTTCAGGCCGTGGTGCTGAGCCCAGTTATGGTGAAGCCACAGGGCCTGGACTCGGGTTGTGGCCTTGGGGTGTGTTCCCAGCAGTGAGGGACCCCAGGAAGGGTTGGGGTGGGTGCCCAGGGCTTGGCTGGGTGTGGGCACAGAGCGAGCAGGAGAAGACAGAAGGAAATGGGATGGTGAGAATTTTTGTGGCTGTTGTTTGAAATGGAATTTTGTAAACTCCTTTTCCCTAATCCCCGGTGTGAGGAAAGGGGTTGGTGTGCTTGGGGCTGTCACAGCGTGGGTTGTGCTGGGTGTGGCTGCCCAGGGGACAGCAGTGCTCAGCTGGCAGCAGCAGCTGCAGTTCCTTGCTCTCAGCAGGATGGAAGCTGCCAAGTGCTCAAGTGCCTCCAGAAGCCTTGCAGGGTCTCGGTGGCCCTGGTCACACGCAGGTCACTGTTATCCTCCCCCCTTCCCAGCCGTGCCGGTGGGGCAGAGCAGGGAATTACAGCAGGAGGTGAAATGTGCTTTATTCTGCCAAGGGCCTGTCCCACAGGAATGTGTGAGGGCTCTGCTGCGAGGCTGGGGCTGGCATGGGGCTAAACAGGGCCTTTCCTCTGTCCCCAGAGTTCATCGTCATCCACAACGGCATCATCACCAACTACAAGGACCTGCGGAAGTTCCTGGTGAGTGACCTCTGGGAGTGTGACCCTCCCTCCCTTTCCCACTCCCCTTTGCTCTCACACACTTCCCAGCTCACTGCCCCTCTTGTATTCTCCCTCTCACTTCCCATTTACACTCCCCACTCACATTATTCCCTCACTCTGCACTCATCTCTCACAGTCATTTCCCCACTCACGTTCACTCTCACCTCCATTCATCTTCCCCCACTCATATTTTTGCACTCCCACCCTCTCTCCCGCCCATCTTTGCGCTCGCACTCCTGCCCTTACACTCTCACAGACTCTCTGAGTACGTTCTCACACTTACACCCCGCCATTCCCTCCCTACCTCACTGCACTCCCCCATTCCCCCACTCATACGCTGACACTCACACTCACTACCCTGCTCACACACCACAACTCCCACTCCCTCCTCATCCCCCACTCATTCTCCCACTGAGGTTTTCCCCACTTGCACTTTCCCACTGAAACTCCCTCTCAGTCTCCTTCCCACCCTGACTCTCCCCCTCAATTCTCACACTCACTCTGTTCACACTCCCACATTATTCCACTGAATCCCTCTCCATTCCCCCTCTCACTTATCCATTCACATTCCCCCTCATATTCTCACATTCACTCCTTTATTCTGACACTTCCACTCCCCTCACACTCCCACTCACTGCCCTCTCCTCCTCTCCTCATTCTTGCAATTTAGAAGGAAGGAAGGAAGGATGAAAGGAAAGTGTGAGGAGATGAGGGAAAGGAAAGAAAAAGGAAAGGCAGGAAAGTAAAAGGAAGAGGAAAAGCAGAGCGAAGCATGGGAAATGAAAGAGGAAGAGCAACTGCAGTACAGAAGGATAAAAAGAAAGGGAAGAAGGAGAGGCAGGAAAGAAAAGGAAGAGCAGGGAAGAAGGAGAGGCAGGAAAGAAAAGGAATAGCAGGGAAAAAGGAGAGGGAAGGAAAAGGAAAGATGAGGGAGGAAGGCTGGAGCAAAGGCAAGGTGAAGGAAAGGGAGTAATAACTAAAAAAGGAAAGGTGGGAAGGAAGAAAATGTCAGGAGGAAGGGAAGGCAGAGGGCTGGTCACCCACACGTGCTGTCCCTGCAGGAGAGCAAGGGCTACGACTTTGAGTCGGAGACGGACACGGAGAGCATCGCCAAGCTGGTCAAGTACATGTACGACAACCGTGACAGCGACGACATCAGCTTCAGCACGCTGGTGGAGAGGGTCATCCAGCAGCTGGTAATGCTGGGGGCAGGGAGGGGACAGCTGTGGGGTTGGACACCGGGACACCCCCCCTTTCCCCAAAAATAGCCCCTGCAGCACCAGCACATCCCGTGCCACTGCTGCAGGATGCTCTGGGGCACGTGCTAAGGCGTGTTTCTGCCTCTCCTACCCCTGACAGTTCGTCTCAGGTGTACATTCGATTTTTTGAACATTTGCCAACACTCACTTGGGAAATGTCTGAATTTTTGGGCACAGCAGCACCTCGAGGCTTCCAGTCCTTGTCTGAGGTGGTGAGAGCAGGGAGGGAGCCGGCCCCGGAGAGAGGCAGAGTCTTCCCGTCCTTCCCCAAAGCTCTGTCTGGGAGAGCTGCTGACCCCTGGTGGGAGCTGCACCGCAGAGCTTCTGCTTCCACGTGTCAGTCCCTGCCCCCTTAACCGGGACACCATCACAGCTCCCCTCCCATCCCAGAGCACCTTGTTCAGCTGAGTTTTTCTCTGGCTTACCTGGCAGGAGCTGTTGTTGCAACGGGCCGAGAACTTGTGTTGCTGGCAGGTTGTGGCACCCCACCTGAGCCACACGCTGAAGTTCTGGTGCTTCTTTTAGCTGATCTTTGCCTTTGTAGGTCCCCTCACTGCACCCTGAGCTAAGGCAGGAGCCACCTGGATAGCCAGGGGAGTCTGAGTGTCTCTCTGGGGGTTCAGCAGACTCATTCAGTGGTTGAGGATGCACTGCCAGGCTCAGGGGAAGGACATCCTTCCAAGATGGGGGGCTGGAGCTATAGGCAGTTCTGAAAGCATCGCTGAAAGCACCTCTTTGGTGTCTCTTCCTTGCCCACAGAAACACAGGA
The DNA here is from genome assembly GCA_013397935.1 of Dasyornis broadbenti. NCBI lineage: Eukaryota > Metazoa > Chordata > Aves > Passeriformes > Dasyornithidae > Dasyornis > Dasyornis broadbenti. The sequence continues at coordinate 100,320 of VZRN01006400.1, read as the reverse complement.
GCAGTTTCTGTGCTGGGAGCACTGAAATGGTGGCCAGGCCTCAGGTGCAAGGATAACCAGTTTGTGTTTCTCTTGTTCCAGGAAGGTGCTTTTGCTCTCGTGTTCAAGAGTGTTCATTATCCTGGGCAAGCAGTTGGTACCAGGTAAATGTTGTCTTGGGAATGTTCTTGCACCCTGTCTGTCTTTTTTTTTTTTTTGTACCCCCAAGTTAGACGACAGAGTAGAGATCATTCTCATCACCCTGTATATGCTGGGGAGAGGGTTGTTGTTGTTTTTAATTTCCTTTCTCTTGTTTTCCATCTATCATAAGAAAATGTTACCAAAAATATTTTGGAAGTTTCTTACTGACCAGCTGTGTCACAGCTGGTCTGGAACAGCTTGGTTTTGGTATCCTCTGGTTATGATTTGAAAGGAGATGATTTTACCTTTTCCTTTGTGCTTGCCCTTGTGGCAGCACTTGGACAAGTCCTCCGTTTCTGGAATTTGGGCCAGCCTTGTGTTCAGGTTTTCTATCCCACTTCTAAATGCCAGCATCAGCTGGGGTGGTTTCAGCACGTGTGTGCCTACCCAGGGGTTGAATTCCAGTGCCAGTACCTGTGGTAGGTCTGTCCAGTGAGGAGCAGTCCCTGTTTCAGGGGTGCAGTGACTCCTGCAGAGTTTGTCCAACCTTGGTGCACGTTCCTCACGTCCTTGTTTTGTCCATCCTGCTATTCTTTCCCTCTGTTTCGTGTCCCCGTGTTTGCAGCAGCAGCGGCTGCTCTGGGAGGCTCTGGCGGTGCCTCGGTGCCCCTGAGCCGCTGCTGGGGAGCAGAAGCCCCTGGCTGGGCTGTGGGGGTGTCCCCGAGGTGCTGAGGCTGTCCCTGTGTCCCTGCAGGCGAGGCAGCCCCCTGCTCATCGGCGTGCGCAGCGAGCACAAGCTCTCCACCGACCACATCCCCATCCTGTACCGCACAGGTGAGTGGGGAACACCTGCCCTCCCCCTGCAGGCCCAGCACTGACACCTGTGTGCTCTGAAACGCTGATTGCAGCTGCCAGTTGTGAATGAAACCATTTTTAGAGAGATCTTCTCAAGCAAGCATTTAACCACTTGTTCTACCCACCATATACCTCAAGTTGGCCTCTGGTGTTGTAATCAAAGCTTTAATTTCCAGTTATGGCAAGGAAAATACAACTTAATGTAGTAGAATAGAGTAAAGTATAGTGATGGAATGGTTTGGGTTGGAAGGGTCCTTAAAGCCCATCGTGTTCCAAACCCCCTGCCATGGGCAGGGACACCTTCCACCATCCCAGGCTGCTCCAAGCCCTGTCCAGCCTGGCCTTGGACACTTCCAGGATGTTGGAATAGTTCAGCATAATAAACTAAACACTGTAGTTAAACTCAGGTCTGTGCTCTGTGTGTGGCACTTTGGTGGTTTTCAAGAACAAGGGTGGCAGAGCTTTGCAGGCTGGAGGCTTGGCACTGTCACAGACCTCGCCCCTGCCACCCACATCCTCTTTAGAAGCTGCTACCCCTCGTGGGACAGTGTCTGCTTGTGTTGTCTGTCCATGCTGCTCTCACTTGTGTTTTACCACCATAGACACCCTTGAAAATGAAGAGTGTCTGAGCATTACTCTGTAATTTACTGTTGTCAGAGGGTTCAGTCCCTGGGCCCCAGCCTTGTGCTCTGAGCAGGGCAGAGGAGTTGCTGTGCTGTGCCCTGCTGCTTCCTAACAGTGTAATCCTGACCCCCTGCTGCAAGAACCAGTCCTGGAAGCTTTGCCTTTTCATTGTGTTGGATAATTAGCAGTAATATTAATGTATGTATGTAACACTACATTTTTTTACTGATTATCTGAAGTTTGGTTTGTTTTTTTTTCCAATTGCACTTTCAGCTGTACAATCTATGGATCATTCTTTTGATGGAATATCCATAAATATGGAGGAAGGTGCCTACCAGAGAAAAGCTAATACTTGAAATTTCAGACAAATCCTCCAGTTCCTTAGGAGAGGAATCATAAATGAGACCAAGATGCATTGTCTCTTTATTATGTGGTTATTGCTTTCCATATAGTGAAACAAGTGGGACAATCAAAATTCCTTCTTGATCAGAAACACCATGAGCAACTCACAGGAAAACCCACCCATCCCATTTCAAATATTGGGATATAATGCTCAGCATATGTGCAAAACTGATGACAGTGCAGATTGTTCTGCGTGCTCCTGCAGCTCTGACTACAGAAGGAAACAGTAAATTACCTTAAAAATAAACCCCACTAAAGCAGGAGGCTGCTATTAATCCTAATGCAAGCATTCCCCACAATTCCTTCGGGGGTTTGGATTGTCAGGGCTGTGTTCTACCCCTGACCTTGGTGTGAGTCTGAGCTGGAGCCTCCTGAGGCTGGGACTTCCTTGCCTTGTTGGTTTATCAGGGGGAACAATCTGTAAATCACTTTAAAGGCCAACCCATCTCATGTGATGGGATGAACCAAGTTCACATCTGAAGCAGGAGAGCCCTTTTCTGGGACTCTAAATAAATGGTTCTTGGCAAGTGTAAATAAGGAGCTGCTTTACCTGACTCCAAACAGGGGCGATTTTGTTTCTCTTCACCAAATATATCTCTCTCTGTATAACGTTCTGAAGCCAGGTGAGTTCCCAGGGGCTCTGAGGACCCAAGGCCCTCAGAGAGGCACTGAGGCTTTTCTGAGAAATTGCCCCCTGCCCATTTTTACTGTACCTGGGTTAATTCTCCACTCTTTGGTTCAGAAGTGAAGAGATTAAAAAATTCCTTCTGTGTTGCTTCTGAATTGTAGTAAATGAGGGGTCGGTGCTGTAGAGCAACAATCCAGATTATCTATGAATAAATGGGCAATCTATGGGCAAATCCGTAGATAAAATAAAAAAGCATAATTGGCTGATAATACTCTGTAACTTCCCAACCCAGCCTTGGTAATTACGCACGCAGTGCAGGTGTGTGTGCACCATGAACATATTTCAGTGCACAGTCTGTAATACAGGAAAGCGGTGCAACATAATAAAGTCAGTGCAGGGCAATGCTCTATTTTGAGAAACCAAATTTGCATGTTTTTGATCACGTCTGGGTGCTTCTGCTGGGGAGCGGCCACTAACAGCTCTGCTCTGTCCTCTCTCAACACCGAATCAGTCTGTCCTGTCTCAGCTCAACAATAAAGGTGCTGTTTTCCTCATTGACCTAATAACCGAACTGGAGGGCTCTAAATCATTGGCTGGGTGGACCTTTTTCACTGCGTATCAACATGAAAGCAGTATTTTTCCTTTACATTTTCACTTGCAGAAGTGTCGATCGGAACACCACGAGCTCTGCTTGCATCACTGAATCTGATCAGTGTCTAGTAGGTGAAACAGCATCAGGATTATGGCATAAATACAGAACAGCGTAACTTCAGTGTTATTGTTCCTCAGCAATAGTCACATTTGGTAGATAAGCTGGTTAATCCACCCCCACCCTCCCCGTACCCTGCACAATGACTGGCAAATAATTTTGCTGGAGGCTGGTGTTGAGCAGTAGGTGTTTGGTGCCTCATCTGCATCCCTGATGAGCTTCACCACGGAGAAGCAGTTTTGAGGAGGAGGAGGATTAGACAGTATTGGGAATTGCCAGAGTACTCCAGAAAGGATCTCTGATGAAACTCTGGACTTTTAGGACCAATTTTTCCAAAGCTGACCCTCAGTCCTGCGTCCTCCAGCACCTCTGGGTACCTCCCTGGCAACAGCACAGGTCTGCTTTTTGGGTCAGGATGAGGTGGTTGTGTTTGATGGTGCAGGAACAAGGCAAAGCCCTTAATCCTGGATTTCCTGAGCTGTGTCTGACCAATGAGCTCAGCCACACAGAAATAGGTTTGGGTTCCACCTGCGCTGCTTGGGGGAGCGGTGTGGTCACACAGGTGGCAGCTCTGAAAGAACTTCCCCGGTGCTGAGAATAACAGACAAAGAAAGAGCAGTTCTGCTCCATTTCATTCATTTCTCAGGAGAGTCTCACCAGAGAGGAATGTGGGAGAAACTTAAAATGCTACACAGGAGAGGTTTAATGGGGAAATGTGGGCAAATGTGGGCAAATGTGGCTGCTCATAAAGCAGCTTGAATTCTCTGCTAGTGGAGCCACACAAAACTTTAATTTGGATATTTTCCTGCTATTTTTGTGTAAACTTAAAAGTGCACTAGCAATACACTGACAGACATTGAAAAGCACATAAAACCCTTGCACAAGTGCTGCTGTGCCGTTTGCCGTGACCACCTGCAGGCGTGAAAATAGTGCTTCATGTTGGTACCGTGCCTTGGGGCCTCTGCCGGGTGTGAGCTGTGCTCAGGTGCGCCGGCCTGGCCTGCACCTGACCCTCCTGTCTCCTAGGGAAAGACAAGAAGGGAAGCTGCAACCTGTCCCGAGTGGACAGCACCACCTGCCTCTTCCCCGTGGAGGAGAAAGCTGTGGAATATTACTTCGCTTCTGATGCCAGGTAGGGTTTTCCAGCACCTTTGGTGTATGTAGAAATATCCTGTTTAAAGCTCTCTTGAGCAAGAGATGGGGAGGCTGTGGTTTCTCTGTGAATAAAATAAATTATGTGCGTGTGGCTGTTACTTTACAAATACTGACCAAAGCAGAGCTGGAATAGGGTGTTATCCTTCTTCAGGCACATCTGTTGCTAAGATTTCCCAGTGATAGGAAACCTGAAAGAGTCCTGACCTAAATTAGCAGGACAGACGCTAATTATGAGGAGAATTATGGTGATTCTCCAGGGGTCTCTGCACACATGCAAAAGGTGGCATGTTGTAATCGCAGAGGAGTGAGGAGAGACTGACTTGGCAGCAGCCTTCGCAGAGTTTTTGGGATTCTCTGGTTCAACAGATGAAATGAGCGACTTTCTTGACTCAAGAGCTGCGTGTTGGGTGATGGGAAGGGCTGCAGCTCGGAGCTGCCCAGGGCTGGTGTGTGATGCTGCTGTGTGCCCCCCAGCGCTGTCATCGAGCACACCAACCGCGTGATCTTCCTGGAGGATGACGACGTGGCGGCCGTGGTGGACGGGCGTCTGTCCATCCACCGCATCAAGCGCACGGCGGGCGACCACCCGGGACGGGCTGTGCAGACCCTGCAGATGGAGCTGCAGCAGATCATGAAGGGTGAGAGCTGCCGGCTGGCACCTGGGAGGGGCACAGCTCCCTCCTGGAGGTCACCTGGTGCCATCCCTGATGCGAGTGGTAACAGGCCTTGCTCAGTCGGGTCTGGAGCATCTCCAAGGGCACAGATCCCACAGCCTGGCCCAGAGCTGTATCACCCTCATGCTAAAGGTGAAAAAGGTCCTCACATGTAATGGGACTTTCCCTCCAGCTGCTGACACCATAATGAGGAGAATGGTGGGGCTGAGGATTCTGCCACCTCCTTGGAGCCATTTGGTTTTTCCAAGATTGATCCCTCCCAGACTCACCAGTCTGGATCTGCCCTTCACTGGCACCTTCTAGAAATTTGAATCAAGCTCTCACGATGAGCTGATGCTTTGGCAGAAAAGAAGTATCAGTTTAATAATGTCTGGCTGGTAGCTGGCCTGTTGGTGACTCTGGTCCAAGCTTTTCCCTACATACACAGGAAAAATGGCAATTGCCATGAGATAATTTAAAATTTAAGTTACCAGGAGGAGGTAAAGTGTTCTAATTTGGTTTTTTTCTTTCTCCACAGGTAACTTCAGCTCATTTATGCAGAAGGAAATATTTGAACAGCCAGAATCTGTCGTTAATACTATGAGAGGAAGGGTCAACTTTGACGACTACACTGGTAATTGAGCTTGAGCCTCCCTCATTCCTGACAGCTCAGTATCCAGCAGTTGCTCCTTGTAGTTATGGGGGGGAAGTAGGTGATGACATGGGAGATGAAATCCTTGCTGGTGTGAGATGAAGTGTGTGTCACAGAGTGCCTCCAGGATTCCATGTGCCACTGTGAGATCGCATTTTATGATGCTTTTTGCAAAGGGGATGATGGTGATTGTAAAATGCTGTGTTAGCACCAGTGACCTTGAGAATTTCTGCGGTGTGGCCACCCTGATTTTCCTCTCTGATTCCTGCTCACAGTGAACCTGGGTGGGCTGAAGGATCACATCAAGGAGATCCAGAGGTGTCGGCGTTTGATCCTCATCGCCTGTGGCACGAGTTACCATGCAGGAATGGCTGTGAGTGCTGGGCTCTGGGGCAGTGTCAGAATCACAGAATGGGTTGGCTTGGAGCCACCTTAAAGCCCATCCAGTCCCACCCCTGCCATGCCAGGGACACCTCCCACTATCCCAGGCTGCTCCAAGCCCCGTCCAGCCTGGCCTTGGGCACTGCCAGGGATCCAGGGGCAGCCACAGCTGCTCTGGGCACCTGTGCCAGGCCCTCCCCACCCGCACAGGGAAGAATTCTTTCCTAATAATCTGATCTAAGTCTACTCTTTTTCAGTTTAAAGCCATTCCCCTTTATTCTGCCACTCCATCCCTTGTCCCCAGTCCCTGTCCTGCTCTCTTGGAGCCCTTTAGGCACTGGAGGAGGCTCTGAGGTCTCCCTGGAGAGCGCACGGAGTGTGCCAAACAGATTAAGGATTGATTTCAGGTTAAGGGTTGATTCTTAACCTTAATCAGGTTAGCTGTAAGCAAGTGCACACAGGTGAATAAAGGACTTTCAGTTGACAGCAACAGCAGGAGGAAATAAAAACTGAAGAACCTGAACTTAGGGAAATGGTTCCTGTGACTTCCATGGCTGTGGAAGGCTTTGAAAAACAAAGCTGCTCTGTTGTAAAAGGGGAGGACAATGCCAGAGCAGAATGCAAACGCTGCAGCAAGGCAGGAGCTGCCAGGAGCCAGGTAGGATTTCTGGCTTGGCGTGGATGTAGGTGGTGGTTTCTGAGTTCTTCAAGCTACAGTCTGATATACATACAGGACACCCAGTATTACATAATTGATACGGAGGTTATATAAGAAATGAGAGTTACTGAAGAGAAATCTCCGTGTGAGGGAGGATTTGGCCTCACAGGCTGCTGGTGGTGCCGAAGCAAGGTTGCTTCTCGCAGGGGTAGCTGGTGACTGCAGTGTGGGCATACTGAGTAATTAAGGTATAATCCAGCGCTAATTTTCACATGGGGTTTTAATAGTAATATTTTCCAGTGTGTGGCAGCTAGAAAGCTTTCTCTGTGCAAACATTTGGTTTTATAAACATGATGTAAGACCTGACTTCCTGCCCCTCCTTGTCCCAGACCCGCCAGGTGCTGGAAGAACTGACAGAGCTACCTGTCATGGTGGAACTCGCCAGTGACTTCCTGGACAGGAACACCCCCGTGTTCAGGGACGATGTCTGCTTCTTCCTCAGCCAGTCAGGTACGGGCTCCCTGCCCCACCCTCCCTGCCTCCTTCCCAGAACCCGGAGGGAGGGAGAAGGCAGCAGGGCCAAGTTCTGTCTGTGGGATGTGTGAGGTGCGTGTGAGCAGGACGCTGGCGCTCAGATTCCAGGGATGGGGAGCACCAGGGTTCTCCTCCCTCCATGGCAGAGGCTGCAGGGCTCCTGTGGCTCAGGTGTCACAGGAGTTTTGTTTCCTTTCTCTGGGAGGAAAGGCTGCATCAATCAACAGACTGGAGAAAGCTGCTGAGCTCGGGGTAAAGCAGCACCTCAGCTGCTTTGGAATAGTTTTGCTTCTCTCGTTAAAGCACCACCATATGGTGGATTGGAGCCACAGAAAAGATGAAACTCTTAGACACATGAATATCAAAAAATCCAACTAACTTGCAATGGAGTAGGAGATAAAAGACACATTGAAGCATGAAAATATTTATATGATGTATTTCATATTTTGAAGGACAACTGTGATACAAAACTACATTTCCTTTCACCTTAGTTGCATTTACTATTTCAGATTTTCATGACTGATCTTCAGCTGTGACACTAAAACCAGTCATTACTTTATGTCCACAGGTTAAAATACCCTTTTGGGAGCAATTTTTCCTTCTCAGTAACCATTTTTTTCTGCTCAGTACCAAGTGTCTCAGAATCTCCTCTCTGTGGGGGCTCATGGTCAGGTTCTCCCTGGGGTTTTTGAAGACACACGTCCCTTAGAGCCAGTCCTGTCCCAGTCTAACAGGGAACACTCCTGAGGGCACACAGGGGGCTCAGGCTTTCCCTGAAGTGTTGGATATGGCAAACTAAGGAAGATTTTCCTGGAACCTGAGCTCGCTCATCAGGCAGTACAAACCCAAATTAAATACTGAGCTCCAATAACTCATTTCCCCCACCCATAAATCTGTTTTTAGCTGTAGATTCCTACCCTGTATGTCTGGCTTCAAGCAGAGCACCGTGCAGGGCAGGTGTGGGCACTAAGGAGAAGTGGACCGACCTCACCTTGGGGGTTTTGCCCTCTCTTGTCACCTTGCACGAGCAGGAGTCCTCAGAGGTGTGTCCGTGTGTCCTTTTAGGGCTCCAGCAAAGTGGTGACACAGCTGCATTTCCCTGTGCTTCCCTTTGTTTCCCTGCGCTTCCCTGTGCTTCCCTGTGTTCCCAGGGGAGACAGCAGACACGCTGATGTGCCTTCGGTACTGCAAGGAGAGGGGAGCCCTGACCGTGGGCATCACCAACACCGTGGGCAGCTCCATATCCCGCGAGACCGACTGCGGCGTGCACATCAACGCAGGCCCGGAGATCGGCGTTGCCAGCACCAAGGTGGGGCTCAGTTCACCTCAGTTCATCTCCTGATGATTTGGTGTTACTGCCACTGAAACCCCTCCTGAAGGGCTTGCCTGGGACATGGCCCCCTTGTTCTGTTCGCTTTTTCCTGTTGCTGCTGATGATTGTGTGGTTACAGACCAGCAACACTGCGTGTTCTCTGTCCTGGAGCTTGCAAAGGGCTTTTTGGGGTTTTTTGTCCCTTTTTAAAATGAAATCGTGTAAGGAAACTACATTAAATATTGAAAACAAACAGGTCTCAGAGGGAATGGTTCCCTAAGAGGCCAGAATTCCCTTTGCTATTGTTTGTCTCGAGGTGCAGACTCAGTTTAAATGAAGGACAGAGATGAAAAAGGAAATTAAGAGACAAGATAATGTAAACTTTGACTGCGTGTACCTCCCTTACTGACACTACTTTACCAAAGAAAATGGGATATTAAAACTATACTTTTAACAAATGGGGAAATGGTCTTTCACAGTATTTGTGTCCAGATAACAGGATTGTTCTGGCTATGTGTGATACTGTATAAAATAACTTACTTTGCTCTGTTTCATTTTGATGAAGAGCATTCTGCCTGGTGAAATGTGCTTTGGTTTAGTTATATTTAGAGGCGAGATGATGTCAATCTGTTACATAAATTCAGCCAAAAACCACATTTGAGTTTAATAGTTCATTGGGGAATTTGATCATGGAAAATTCATGAGTCTCTTACAAGAAACTCTTGAACGAGCTGTTTGTCCCTGTTTTTTTCACATGGCCAGCAGTTACAGTTTGGAGATAAATGGCATTTTTTCTCTGATGATGTGGGGAGTTACCAAAGTTGTGCGTATATGAAATAGGAACTTGAAAAGTTTCTGCCCTGAGGTTGCCCAGAACTTCCTTTTGAGAATATTCGGAACAGCCCAGGCACGTTAATGTGGCTGCTGAGTGCTGTGGGCTTCTGCAGCCTCCAGCTGCACAGAGCAGAGCAGCTCCCATTCCACAGCAGCCTCCTCCGGGCAGCGTAACTGCAGCTTTTCTGGATTCCTTCAGAGCCATTTACATGGAATTTTGGTCATTGTTTAGGGAGGGACAGAAATACTCAACACCTTGATCTCTGGGAGACTTCAGTTCCAGGCTGGCCCCAAGCCCGTTTCATAACTTTTGTCTTGCAAGGATTTCAGAGGCCAAAGTGCAGCCGCTCTTTCTGTGTCCTTCACGTGTTTTCTGTGACCAGAGCTGTCCTGGTGTGAGCCCTCCTTTCACCTGCCTGTGCAGGGGATTCCCCCCCCAAAGTCAGGAACAGCAGACACTGTGCCCTTGTAGACAGTGGGAGAGTCCAGGAGAGTTTGTTCTTAAAGAAGGGAGGTGGGAAATCACAGCTGCCTTTGTGTTCTTGAGTGTGGTCCAAAAAACTCCCAGCTGGTTGTGGTGGGCTTCCACCAACCACCTCCAGTCAGTGGCCTGCTCGTCTCCAGTGACCTCAGGAGTCACTGGCAGTAAAGGAGGACACGGTTATGGCCACAAAATAGGGTTTAGTAGTCACCAGGGAATCTTAGAGCATAAAATCTTGGTTGTTGTATCTGAATTTCTTGGAGTGTGAGATCATTGTGTGCCTCCACTGAGATCTGCTCCAATGAGATTTGCCCTGTGAACTCACGTTCATTTTTGCTGCTAACTTGGAATAAAAGCTGCCACTTGGTATCGTGTTGAGAATGAAGGCACAGCTGGTCTGAGCATTTCGCCTGGTGTGTGCCATCACCTGGCTGGTGCAGCAGTGATGTTTCTCTCCGTGTCCCCACCGCAGGCCTACACCAGCCAGTTCGTGTCGCTGGTGATGTTTGCCCTGATGATGTGTGATGACAGGATTTCCATGCAGGAGCGGCGCAAGGAGATCATGCGGGGGCTGAAGGGGCTGCCAGGTAGGGCAGGGGGAGCTCAGCAGAGAGGGGCTGGGGCGAGTGGGAGGGCAGTGGGGCTGTTGCCAGTTCCCTGTGCAGCCACCTTCTCTCTGGTGTCTCCAGGCCACCAAACTGGACCAGTAAAGCACTGAGCCCAGTGGTTTTCCGAGTCACTGCTGCTGTGTGAGTGAAGGATGAGTGGGCTGTGTAGTGTGAGACAGACGTGAGCACACTCAAGGTGGATTCTTCCCCTTCCCTCTAGACTTGATTAAAGAAGTGCTGAGCATGGATGATGAGATCCAGAAGCTGGCCACAGAGCTGTACCATCAGAAGTCTGTGCTCATCATGGGCCGTGGCTACCACTACGCCACGTGTCTTGAGGGAGCTTTGGTAAGATTGCTTTATTTAAAGTATTTAAAGTACCCTTAGCCATGCACTTAGACCTCCACACAGGGAGCAGCATCTGGCTCCAAGTGGAGCTGGAAGTGCAGCCATGGCTCTGCTGTGTTGGCCAGCACCCTGGGTTAAATGGAGGGCCCTGGCACAGGTGCCCAGAGCAGCTGTGGCTGCCCCTGGATCCCTGGAAGTGCCCAAGGCCAGGTTGGACAGGGCTTGGAGCAGCCTGGGACAGTGGAAGGTGTCCCTGCCATGGCAGGGGTGGGACTGGATGGGCTTTAAGGTGGCTCCCAGCCCAAACCATTCCAGGAGGACAAATAGCTAAAAGTCACTGTAATAGTGCTGAGGCTGCTGCTGAAAGATTCCCACGTCACAGGCTCCAGGGGATTGAAAGGGTGCATTTTCCATGGGATTGCTTCACTGTGACAGACTGGGCACCCTAATCAATGGAAAACTGAGTGTGTACCTTTAGTGCAGCCATATAACGTGTGCACCCATATAATGCAGTTTTTACATTTGAGGAGATTCCTGTTGTTCTCAGTGCTGTCCCCACTGACACGCAGACGTGTCCTCTTTGCCTCTGCCTGCCCAGTCAGGCTGTGAGGCTGGATGTGTTGGCTGATGGCAAATCACAGGGGCTGGGGAGGGTTTGGTGGTAGAACTGTGAGTGCTGGTGGCCTGCAAACAGCCTGGCCCAGCCCAGCTTGGATCTGGGTTTTTGGGCTGACTCGAGGAACTGAGCCAGAACTGAGTTTTTATAAAGTGCAAGAATTCACAGAGATGGTTAAAAAAATAAATTACAAGGCTCAAAGTTTTATGAATTTTTTCCCCTGTCTAGAAAATTAAAGAAATCACCTACATGCACTCAGAAGGGATCCTGGCGGGGGAGCTGAAGCACGGCCCGCTGGCCCTGGTGGACAAGCTCATGCCTGTGATCATGATCATCATGAGAGACCACACCTATGCCAAGTGCCAGAACGCTCTCCAGCAGGTCATTGCACGGCAGGTGAGGGCCTGGCAAGGTTTGCAGCGCATCAGAAGTGTTGCTCTTAATAGAAAAGTAGTTCACAGACACCCAGACTGTTTGCTTCAGTGTCACTGCCCAAGTGTGAATGAAATACTGTGGGCATTTCAAGGGCAGTTTTTGCAGCAATTGCAGAAGTCTGGCAAGGTCGTTTTAACCCTCAAATACCCTACGGGGCTGCCCAGGGGATGTGAAGCTGTTTGGTTCTAAATCAAGTAATAAATGTTGCCACTGACACTGCACAGAAGTGAGAAAAGAACCTTCCAGACCTGCTTTTCTTCAACATTCCCCTGTGTTGCAGGGACGACCTGTGGTGATTTGTGACAAGGAGGACATCGAGACCATTAAGAACAATAAAAGAACAATCAAAGTTCCCCACTCTGTGGACTGTCTGCAGGGAATCCTGAGCGTGATCCCCCTCCAGCTGCTGGCGTTCCACCTCGCCGTGCTCCGAGGCTACGATGTGAGTACAGCATCCCTTCCTCCTGCACTGCTGTTTGCTGCCATGGGCTGGGTGCTGCTGCGGGGCTCTGGGTGTTGTCTGTGTGACTGCTGGAGCTGCTGCAATGAGCAGGTTCCAGGGTGGTCCTGGCCAGTGCAGAACTGGGAGGAGGCCCAGTGCACGCAGCCGGGTCTGGTGCAGCTGAGCTGGGATTGTGTCTGCGCCCTGGTAGGAGCACCCAGGTTCTGGAGGGCTGGTAGGGAGCTAAAAGGAAGGTGCCAGCCCTCAGAAGGGTGTCTGACAGCTTGGTGTTAGGTGTTTGATCTTAGCACAGACACCGGCCTCTGCCTGTTATCAGTGACCTCTTACCATTTGAGCAATGCGGACTGAAGGGACTCGCTCCTTAGTTTTGACAGAGGAGTTGTAACAATTAAGGTTGTGGACTTTTTCTGCACTGATTGTCCTGAATTAGCGTGAGAATACGTTGAATTGTTTGCAATTTGAACACAGAACAGACATTCCACACGTTACAAAGTTATACACAAACAAACAAAGTGTGTAAATACTCACAAGCCTGTTCTTTCTCCTCCCTCTCTGCAGGTTGATTTTCCAAGAAATCTGGCCAAGTCCGTAACTGTAGAGTGAAAGATCATCTGAATCATAGGGGCAAAGGGGAATTAAATGAAAGACTTTTTTTGGTACCAAAATAACTTGATTTTAAAGTCCCCTAGGTAAATCTTATTTTGGTAAATCATTGTTTGTGTACAAGATCACCATAATTCCATTACATTAGTGATTGTCCAACTGATTCCACATGCTATATCAATAGCTCTGGGTTTTTTTGAACAATAGACTGCCATGAAAGGTGTTAAATGGTTTTCCTTAAAGATTGCTGAGTCTTCTAGGTAAGGGGCCCTCCTCTTTACTTTGAGCTGATGTCATTGTCTATTGCCCAACGTGGCTTATTGCAGTCGTTGATGAGAAACACACTGAATCAATCAATCAATCAATCAATCACTTGTCATGCTCTCAGGCAGTGAAGCAGGACACCAGAATACACAACTGGAACAAGAGCTGGTACTGGTCATGCTTGTGCAGATATTTTACCCATGAATGAAACTGCAAACAAACCTTTGGGGTAAATTCCTGCCTCAGGCACAGAAGGGAATTCAGCTGAGCTGTGACTGTCCCCTCGGTGCTGGGCACGTGGTCACTGTGCCAAGGCAGCAGCGTTGCTCCAGCAGGATTTTATCCATGCCAGAATCACAGCAAGTGACAATCTCGTAGCCATGGTGGCCACAAGGCTGTGACCCGCAGTGGGACCCAGCCCAGCTGGGACTGGGAGCACTGGCTGACCCAGCGTGGACCAGGGGAGGGAGGAGGTGAGCAGAGCTTGCTCTGAGCTGCTGGTTGTTGCTGCTGGTGGTTGGTTGGGGTTTTGTAAACCAAGTGGAAGTTTTCCTGTGCTGAGGATTTTGCCCTCGAACTGAGCACTGGGCACTGTGAACACCTGAGTGCCCCAGCTCCGTGCAGGGCCTTTTGCTGCAGGTCACTCTCTAGTCTGGATGTGTTTGTGTTTCTACCTTGTGTCTCCCCAGCCGAGAGAGCACCAAAGCTCCTTCCTGAGCCTTGTTTAGCCAAAGTCCCCTAATGACAGCGAGGGCTCTGGTTTATTCAGCAGCAGTTCTTATGTGACTTATGTCAAATTCAGCTGGTTTAAAATTGAAGGGGATAAAAAAGCTCCATAAACACGACAGAAATAAATACCGTGGTAATAGTTCTGTGACAAGCTTGCGGAGAATCAGAAATGGCACAGAAAATACACCTGCAGGACTCAAAACCTGACTTTCCAGAGTCATCCAAGAGCAGTTATTATGTATTTGCTGATGCAAAAAGGTGAATTTCCTCCCATCTTGCTGGGTTTTGAATTACCTGTACAGAGGCACCATAAAAACATGCTACAAGGTATAAAGTGGTGCTGGCGAATATTCCAGGTCATTTACTGCCCCTGAAAAATGGCTTTAGCAAACGCAGGGCTTGGGGAGTGCCCAGTGCCCTGCAAAGCCCTGGCACAGGGCCAGCGCTGAGCAGCCACGACCCAGGCTGGTCCAGGGCTGCTCTGAGCAAAATATTCCCAAAGAGTCTGTAGCAATTCTGTTTGTGTAAGCCCACAGGGACTATTTCACTTCAATTCAGTGTCAGCTCAAGGCTCAGTTTCATTATGAGAATGAAATGCTGTGTGCCTGGAAACAGCTGCCCAAAGCCCATGTGCGTGTTTATTAATCTGTCATATCCAGACTATTAATTTATGAACACATTGTGCTGCCAGTGTCTGTTTAAGAACAAAGCAGTAAATATTGCATTTTAGTTAAGCAAATGCTGTGTGTGAGGCACTGCCCTGGAGCAGCCGTGCTTTGCCTAAACCTGACCAGCAGCCCTCCCTGCTTCACTGGAGGATGGTAACGGCCCTTAAGGAAAAAAGTTCAGTGCTGACAGGTGGAAGAAACTCCTTCCTCCTCCTCCTCCTCCTCCTCCTCCCACCAGCTTGCTTAAGAGAAATTGTGCAGACCTTTCCTGCTGGATCCAGGCTGGGTTCCCCCTGGATGTGCTTTGTTCTCAGAATGGGATCTCATGTGAAACAACCCCACAAGGAAATTATTTAGCGACCTTTTTCTGTGACTGCAGCAAGCACTGCTTTTACCCTGCCTTGCACAGGTGACAGACACCCCTGTGAACACAAGTTGCTGTTCCGTAGAAGTTTGTTAATGCAGGCTGTTGCGTATTTGTGAGAGTTGTGTACAAAGAGGACCAAAGAACACGAGTCTGAGTTAGAAGTGTTCGGTCTGACACGGCCGTGTCGGTGGAACTGTGGAGATGGTGCTGAGCTCTTTGGGTTGATGCTGTGCCAGACAAATCCTTATTTCCCTGTAGCTGGAGGCATTGAACTCATGATGGATCAGGGGAACGGGCAGTGCGAGCCCCAGCAAACTGCCTGCAGTGTCAAACTCTTGTCTGCCGTTCGTAGCTGTTGCAGTGAGGCTGATGGATGTTGCAGGCTCAGTCTCAGAGGATGCTCTGGAGCTCACCTGTATGAAGAATTTCCCTGCTGAGCATGGCAGGGAACCCGTTAAGCATCTCGTTGTTGTTGTTGCCATGCAGTGTGAAGTGAGAATGTACAAAGGACTCTTTTTAGCTTTCCTTACCTCATTTTGTCCATGCGTTGCATTTCGATGAACAGATGACGTTTCTCTTTTCCTTAGAAAACTTTTAGGATGTCTCGTGGTATTTATTAACAGCCAGTCAGTCTTCTGCTCTCCCAAATGAATGTTTTGCTTACTGAGCCAGTAAAATTCTCTCCTTCCTCACTGAGGTGTTGAAAAATTCAGTAGCCCTGTCTCTAAAATTGAGCCACAGGTAAATACAGATGAAGGCCTTTGCCACCTGGGATAGCAGCTCCTATTCCTGCCTCCTTTGGTCACAGTTTATTTTGGTGTAAGTAACTTTGCTCCTCACCTGCAGAGACTCAAATGGAAGCCCTGAGGTCTCGAGGGGGTTTAATTACCAAAGACCAGAGAATCCCAGCTCAGCACATGTTTGTGCCCAGCAGTTCTCAGACAGATTCCACACTGTTGAGAAGATTCCACACACACGGAAATTAAGCTGCACATGGAATATGCTGCAGCCAGAAAGGGTTTTTCCCCTGGCTCTGCTGCAGAAGGGCTGTGGAGAGTTTTTTCCCAAATTTGTCGTAGTCAGCAGTGTCTGTTCTTACCAGGACACCCTGCAGTGCCTGGGTGCTGGTCCCTGGGCAGGTGCCATCTCCTGTGGGAGGTGGGGATGCCCTCTGTCCAAAACGCTGCCTGGACACCCTGTATTGGGCCAGGCTCGCCCCCTGTACTGAGAGAGCCAAAAGGTTCACCCAGAGCCTTTCCCAGCCGCGTGGGATGGAGCTCATGGGCCTCACGCAGAGCCCTCAGTCTGGAGCCTTAAGCCCAGCCCAGACACACAGGTCTGGTTAAGCTGCAGGGTGAAGCATCAGAAGGTGCAAGAAAACCCAGAGCAGGACAGAGTTGGGCCCTTGCCCTCCCCAGCTGTCCCTAGGAGTGCTCGATGCCACAAGCAGGTGCCTGCTGGCTGTGTTGGATGGAGGGAGGGACTGAAATTAAGTAGCTTAAGTAGCACGTCAGTGTTTAGCTGTGGCTAATTTTAGATCCTACCTGAATGTACCAAACTTGCCTCAAAGCATGGAGTCCCTCCTCTTCGTCAGAAACAGGAAGAAGAAGAAACAGAAGTATTTGGGTTGAATAAAAGGAAAGAAAACTATCTGCCTTCAATTCAGTTTCTGTAAATAGACATTTGAGTGGCAAACCCACATTTCCTCCCTTGTAGATTCTCTGCCTCTGCTGTACATATCCAGCTGGCTTGGGTTGTGGGGACCAGACTGTACCGTGTTTCCTGTCGTGTGCTGTATGCAGAAGATGTCTTACTTTTGTCTGTAGTGTTTTATAATTTGGGTTTTGTCTTTTTGCTTACTTCTTTTGTATCTCACCCTTTGAATAAAATCAAGTGCCCTACATTAAACAAACGGAATTACTGGTCTTTAGTTAAATCCATTAAGAGCAGGTGTAGCCCCTGTGGAAGCTGAGGGCTGGGTGTACAAAGCAGAAAACCTCAGGGCTTGACTCGCCCCTCTCCTGACCAGCCAGGCTCTTTTCAAGTCAGAGATGCAGCCTGGGTTTCATATTTCACCTGCCCTTCCCTAACTGTGATCTTTTCCACTCTACGAGAAAGCCCATGAAATCCCCCTAAGGCAGAACTGTTTCTGTGACCTGGGAGTGGTGGGAATTCCACACCTTCTGCTTTCCACCACTGCAGAGCACACCTGGAGCCCCCCACGAGCTGCTGGCACAGCAAATGCCCATGCATGTCAGAGAAATGGCACCTGCCCCCTCCAAAAGCCGGTTTAGGTCACTCTACGCTGCTCAGAGGAGGAGGAGCAGCAGTCCCTAGGGAATGCTGTGGGGAATTCTTGCCCCAGGTCCCTCTGGACACGAACAGGTTTGGAAAGAGTGATCCACAGCAATGTTTTGCTGGACAGAGGTGGAATGTGGGTGGGGTGTTTTGCCTGTGAAGCTGATTCCCAGTCACCAGGATGCTGTTTCACACTGCTTGGCACTCTGCCCACTGGTTTGGGAGCAGTGCCCGTTCTCTGCGCACCTTGGACAGCTAAAAGCTCTTTGCTAATTGCCCTCCCCAGAAAGCCACAGCCAGCCCGTGGTGGGAGGACACCCCGAGTGACAGAGCCAGTGACAGAACCACCCTGCTGTGCACAGGGAGGAGCAGGAGGCAGGAAACTCTTGGGAGCAGCGCCCGTGACCTGTGGAACTTGTGGCTCCTGAGCCCTGGGTGCTCTCAGCAGCTCCCAAGTAACGCCAGTGCCAGAGCAGCATCCCCTCAGCACTCAGAGCATCAGCAAGGGGGATTTAAGGGCCTCAGCTTTAGTGGCAGCTGACAGGACATCGTAGGAGAAAGGGAAAAATTCTGCACAGGGGTGGAAATCCATCTCGGAGGGGCATCCTGGCCAGTCCCAGAGATGAGCAGCTGCCTCTCATTGCCCACCCTGATCTGGGCAGGGCAGCTCTGCCAGCATCCCTGCTGCTGTGACATCTCTTGGTGGCTCCAGCCTCCATCTCCTGCAGCTTGGAAGGGCCGAGGAGGAACAGGCTGCACCAGCTCGGCTTCATCTCCCAGCTCTGCCACAGCTCCCTGAGCCCCCTCGGCCCACCCTGCCCCGAGGGCAGCTCAGCCTCCCTGGCACGGGGACCCTGGGAGCCCACGTTGCTCTTGCAGAGCCCTGTGCATTCCAGGAGACATCGCCGTCCTTTCCCAGGAGGCAAATCCTCTGCTCCTGCCCTGGTGGCACCGTCAGACGCTGATGGAGCCGCTCCCCTCGGGGGCACAGCCAGGGCTCCCGGACAGGCTCGGCCCCTTCAGCCGCAGCTCAGGCAGAAAAAGCTGTTTCTGCAAGCCTGGGCTTTAACAGCGTGGAGCAGCAGCTCAGAAACGCTTCTGTCATCAGCAGGAACAAGCAGGGAAATGTTCATCTGGGACAAGGCTCAGGGCCTGGGGGTGCTGCAGTCTGTGACACCTCCTGCTTGTTTCTGTGGCTGTGGAGAGCCCCGTGCTCCAAAGGGAAATATCTGCCTTTATTCTATGGCTGGGAAAAAGAGAGGAAGAACTGCAGCTGCTCCTGAGGCCACGCAGCCTGTGGATGCTGCTTCCCAGACTGGAAATGGTATCAAAGCCCAGAGTGAGGGGTCCTGGGTGGCCCCCAGGCAGCACCGATGGGGCAGAGCCTGTCCCTGACTTCCCAAGGGAGGCTGGGGGTCCCTCAGGAGCCTCAGCTCTCGCAGAGATCCAGTGCAAGGAGGTTTCATAGGGAAACTGAGCCAAGACCAGAGCGGTTTCTGTGCTGGGCTGACCCTCCAGCCTGCCCAGTAGCTGTGACTCGGTGTCCCCAAAGCACAGCCTCTGATTCACCAACACCCAGCTCCCCCCAGGGCCCAGGCTGTTTGCAAAGTCCCCACAGGATCCCACGGGGACACAGGGGCTGGCACTGCCCTGAGGAGCTGGCACTGACCTCCCTCCTCAGACAGGCCAGAAAGACAAGTGGAGCTCTGCTCCATCATTTGCTGAGCTTTTTCTGCCGTATCTCCCTGACAGGGGCTGATCCCACCAAGTCTGGATCCTCAGCACTGTGCACACACAAAGTCCTCCTCTGTTTCACTCAGCATTAACACCCCAGAAAGCCCTTATATACCCTTATATACCCTTATATACCCTTATATATACCCTTATGTACCCTTATGTACCCTTAAGTACCTTCACATACCCTCCAGTCCAGGCATTTCCATTCCCCACACTGCGGTGGTTCCGGATCCACACCCAAGAGCAGCTGAAGACCTCAGTCCCAGCACTGCTGTTTTTCCAGCTGCCTGTTCCTGCTGCAGGTGGATCATTCCCTGTCCCTTTTGCAGGTCGATCGCATCGCTGCCTCCAGAGACTGAGCACCAGCGCTTCCCCCGGAGCTGCTGCAGCCGCCCAGGGCCTCGAGGAGCAGGAGCAAGGGGTGAGCAGGGGCAGCCAGACAGCAGCCCTGGGGTGACACTGGCCCTGGGGTGACACCTCCCAGGGGTGACACAATCCCAAGGGTGACACCATTCCAGGAGTGACACCCTCCCTGATATGACACCAGCCCTGCAGTGACACCATCCCTGGGGTGATGCCATCCCAAGGGTGACACCAGCCCTGGGCTCAGCCCAGGCCCCACCAAGGCCTGGGTGGCTCCAGTCAGGTCCCATCTGCTCCACAGCCCAGCCAGCAGCCCTAAATGTGAGTGTTTAGCACTGAGCAAAGCCCAGAGCCACCCCCTGGGTCGGTGACACCCACTCAGAGGTCACTCTGCTCCCTGGTTGTGTTCTGCACTGCAGTTCTTGTCTTGTTTCTAGGTTTGAAACAATAAAAGTCTCCAAAGATTGTCTTCAGTTTTAGAGCAAATGCCAAAAGCGGAGTGTTCTGCTTTAGAAATGCCAGTTTATCTGTTCTTGGATGGTTTCTTCCCTCTTGGCTTCTGCAGCCCAGGAAACAAAGCCAAGTTCGCGACTCCCTCCTGCTCCCCCTTCTTTTCCTGTTCAGTGACAGTTCTGAGGGCTTTGGCTCCAATTCCCCTGCCTGTGAGTGTGGTGGGGCCGTGCCTCCATCAGAACGTGAGGGCTGGGCCTTCAGTCCTGGTGGCAGCTTTGTCCCAAGAGCCTGGCTGGACAGTCCAGCACTTTAACACCCCAGACCCATGCAGACAGGGGCAGTTAGTCAAAAATCCCCCCAGTCCAATCCAAAAACCTGCTGAGATGTCCACAGCAAGCTCCTGGGGGCAGAGAAAACCACCACCCTCCACAGGATTAGCTCAGAAAACTCCCAGCCCATATGGGATGCAGAGGAGCAGGGGTTTGGTGCTCACACCTGGGGACAGACGTTGGGAAATGCCCCTTGGCCCATGGGGGACATTCCCTGCTCCCACTGTCACTGGGACAGGGCCAGGACAGGGCCAGGGTCTGGCTGGAACAGGGAAAGCTCCCACTGCCATATATCCAGCGGGGAAAGGATTCCTGAGGGTGTCGGGCACAAAGCAGGACAGAACAACCCCCGATCCCAGCTGGGATCGTCACCACCCCAGACACAACCAGGACTCACCCAGACCCTTTGGGGGTGGGACTGGATGGGGTTTAAGGTCCCTTCCAACCCAAACCATTCCATGATTCTCTGATTCTAATCCGCTTCCACTTGGGCACTGCTGCACATCAGCCTGGAATATCCTCATTTTCCTGCCATCTGAGCAGGAGTGGGGCTGCTGTTTGCCAGAACCTCATTTTAGGGTAATAAAGGCCAGGGGTGTGTGTGTGTGAGTGTGTTCGTCCCCTCCTCCTCGCACTGTTTTCAAAGCCCACACACGGGTCTAAATAAACCAGCAGAAACACTCCAGGTACAGAATCATGGAGTCAATAAAGTTGGAAAAGACCTCCAAGACCATCAGCTTAATCTTGGGATGCGTACACACATCAGCCACTGTGGCACAGGACCCTCACAGGCTGAGCCCAGTATGAATCAGCTCCTCTGATGGAAATGCATTTAAAAAATTAATATAGAGCAAAAATGTTCCAGACTGCACCAGCCTTAGTTCAACTGACAAAGCCAAGCTGGGAAAAGCTTTGATGCTTTCAAAACCCAAGCACTGACAGTGCAGAGTGCGTCCAAAGACTGATCCAACCCCTCCTGCTCCCGCACAGCATCACCAGCAGCTCCAGTGGTGCTGCTCTGCAGGAAATTGCAAATTGAGACAACATCCCCCTTCCTGCCCGGGCTGGAGATCCTCTGAGCTCCTCCAGCAGCCTCCTCCCTCATCCCTGGAGCACGGGGAGCAGCTCTGGGACCCGCCAGAAGTGCTGCATTACGAGCTGCAGCACTGCGGGCTCGGCACACAGAGCACCCACCCCGGCTGCAAACCCTGCCGAGGGAAGGGCTCTGGGCACAGCCCGTCCCGTCCGAGGCTTTTCTGCTGCAGAGAGAGGAGGAGGCAAAAAACCCCAACCCAAACCGACATCCCGAGGTTCCAGTGCAGTGATTTATCACCGAGCTGGCTGCAGACAGACACACAGACAGACACACAGACAGACACACAGACAGACAGACTGACTGACATCCCCAGTGCAGCTGATGCTGCCTCGCTGTCTCCCCACAGACTTCACTGTGATTAAATCATACCCCAACAACAGCAGAAGGGCAGGAGAAAAGCAGTCAGGAATTTTTTGGACGGGAAATGGATGGGGAGAGGAGGGGAAAGGATTAAACAGGAGCGGCATCTCGGGTGTGAGGGCCATGAGCACTTCACTGCCCTCTCCCTCTCCTGCAGCCCCAGGGGGAGGCACCCCCAGAGCCCCATTCCCGCTGCTCTTGTCCCCGTGGTGGTGACATCGCTCTTCCCGAGGTCTGTGCGAGCTCAGCTGAGCCCAGAAGGAGCTGGCATTGCTTGAATCCAAAGGCATTTTCTCCAAACACAACGGGGACCACAGGGAAAGGAACATCTCAGAGAATTGCCTGCTCCCTTACAGGCACAGGGACACTGCCTGCTGTAGCCACCCCAAATGAACCCAAAACCCTTCCCTGCTGGATTAGCTCAGAATTATTCATTCAGGAGGATTGCACTGAACTCATTTAGCTCCTGCAGAGCTTTGTCTGCAGCAGCGATGAACCAAGGCCCAGGATCAGGCCCAGGCCCAGGCCCAGGACCAGAACCAGGGCCAGGACCACTCGTGGTGGCAGCAGAGCTCCCGTGCAGGGGGAGCCCATCCCTGCAGGACCATGGCTGTTCCCAGCTATCACTGGGATAACTGGGGAGGAAACACTCAGAGAAAGCACCCACAGCCTCCAGCCACGAGCACCCATCGGATCAGGCCTCTGGATTGGGGATGCGTAAGGCTGCATGCAAATGTGACTCTGCCAAGATGCTTTAGATGTCTGCAGCAGAGCATAAAGTAACAGTTGTCAGCTTGAAATATGTATTAGACCTTAAAAAGGCCTCTGATAAAAGAGGGGAGAAAAAGGGGGGGAGGAGGGAGAAAAAATGGTTTATTTTTCAGTTTTGGCCAGACCACAGTTTTCAGTAAATATTCTTTACAGATAAATAATTTGCCGTTGTTGTTTTCAAACAAACAGAAAAAAATAAAGCTCCCTTGTTAAAGCCTAGATCTGAATTACTTTGTAGAGAAATGAAAACATTTCCTCTGGGGACTCAGCATTCTCCTCCCCTAAATACTGCAGCAAATATGGAAAGTAAAGACCTCCCAGGAAAAGCTCAGGAGCTCTGCCCTGCACAGCCCCAGCAGTGCAACCTGTGGCTCTGCAGCCCCTTGTCATGCCTGTGCCCCTCGTGTCCCTCGTGTCCCGGCCCTGTGCCCGCCTCTGGAGCCAGCGGGAAGTTTCCTTCCTCCCTGGCAATCCCACGCAGTGATTTCTGTGATTTCCCCTGCTCAAAGTGGTTTCAGAGCTGCTCTGCTGTGGGAGCTCAGAGGTGTCAGAATTGCAGTGAGCAGGTTCCTTGTCTAAACCCGGATTTGGGCTCACTGGGATTTATTTTTTTGTGCTCCATGACCTTTGCCTGCTAACACTGAATAATCAAAGATCCCTTGAGCCAACAGGATCCCTACCTGCTGTTCCCCATGAAGATCTGTGTTTATCCTGCTGAATCAATGGATTCTCTGGCTGTTTTCCAGCAGTTTGTGCCTTCTTTTTTCTTCTTCAAATTCAGGTCTGTTTCTTATTTATTTAATTTTATGTTGTGGGAATGTAAAAATGTGCCACAGTGGATGAGGCTGGTGGCCTGGGTGGTCCCACACTTGGCTCAGCTGCTGCCTGAGTCAGCCAAGTTGTTGCAGTGAGAAATCATTTGGAAGGGGTATAAAGTGAAGGCCAAACCCTGCAGTCCTTATTCCATAAAAAATCGCTGCAGAGCACCGAGGGCAGGATGCCCCAGCAGTTCCAGCAGCAGCAGCTGCCTGCAGACACAGCTCCCTCTGCTCCGCAGGGCAGGGCAGAGCCTGTGGCAGTGAGGGGCAAACCCCCCACAGCCAGAGCCTGTCCTGGAGATGGACAAAGCGACCAAACAGGAAAATCTGAGCTGGAAAATGGCACAGAGAGGGACCAGGACCTCTCTGGTGATGGCCCCAGGCACTGAGGGAGCTTAACCCACCCCAGGCTGCAGGAACGTGTGGGATGATGCTGCACCGTGACAGCCAGGAGGGACCTGCAAATCATGGAATCCCAGGATGGTTTGGGTTGGAAAGGACCTTAAAGCTCATCCAGTGCCACCCCTGCCTTGGGCAGGGACACCTTGCACTGTCCCAGGCTGCTCCAAGCCCCAGTGTCCAACCTGGCTCTGCTCCAGGAGCTTCGTCCTTGTGTCCTCCAGGCCTGGCTTTTCCCAAGCCAGGGGATGCTCCCATCCCATCCCATCCCATCCCATCCCATCCCATCCCATCCCATCCCATCCCATCCCATCCCATCCCATCCCATCCCATCCCCTGGGGTTGCTGCTGTCTGGGAGCTGGGCCCAGGCACTGGATGGAAATGGTTTCTCTTGCTGGGCTGGCACCTCCAGCCTGCTCTGCACCCCGGGAAGGAGCTGCACAGGAGCCCCATTCCATCCCCTCGCTGAGATCACCCCTGGAAAGGCACCAGGGATGAAATTACCAAGGACTTTTCCCGGTTTTGTTGCCTCCAAAGGCTGACGGTGCCATGTCTAAAGCCAGAGGGACCAGACACAAAATTGCTGGACACCTTTCCTGTGTTTTTTTGCCTCTGAAGGCTGAGGGTGCCACATGTACCCTCAGTTCACCCATTGCCACAGTCAGGAACTCAAACTGCATTTCTCTGAGTTATCTGGGTCAATGCAAATTTCCCCAGTCTCCAAAAAAGCAGCTTATGAGATTCTCCTGCAGCTGCCAAGGAGAAAACAAGGGTTTGCTGTCATGTCTGGAGGAGGAGTTGTCAAAGGAGCGTCTCAGACACTCAGGACACAGCTCTGCCAACAACTCCCTCTGTCACCCTTGACAGGTTGTTTGCCTCCTCATCCTTCTTCAATGAAAATAAAAATACTCATTTTATTTTGCAAGTCGATTATTTTTGCTGGATTGTCTCAGGCTGGGGGAGCAGCCTGGACCAAGCCATCCCGACCCCTCCCCAGACAGGGATGGGCAGAGGCAGGCGAGTGAGGATGACTTCAGAATTTGACCTTCTGAGCTGGACTGTTTGAAAAAACAAACAAGAAACTGTCTGATGCTACTGCAGTTATTTCAATACGTTTTTAGCAACTGGAAATCTCTCCAGTTTCCATGGCAGGCTGTGGGACAGGCGCCTGGGATCACTTTTACTCCAAGCATCGCACACTCCCAGACACCCATCTTACCCCCAAAAAAGTTAACAACAGTCAGATTCACACCAAGACAGAAATTCCCAAGTTCTGTCCCATGGGATCAGCCCTGGCAGTCCATGGAATGCTGCCTGTGTAGCCCAGACTTCCTTGCCTGCCCTGCCTCAGACACAGCTAAAACCACCCCCCTTTCATTCCCAGTGGTTTTTTTCCACCTCTGCTGTTGCTGTGGTTACCGGCACCACTTGGAGCAGGGAGGGTGAGGCCTCCATCCCCCTCCGATGGGGAGGGTATTTCCAGGTGTTTCATCCTTGCATCTTTTTATTTATTTAGGTGTTTCAGGGCTCGCACCTTAAATAAAACCTGGGAATCAACCCCAGCCTTCTCCTCAGCCACTCTAGTCAGGGGCATCTGCCACGTACAGAAATTTTCATTCTGTCTGAACCCAGGCACAGCAGAGCCCAAAAATCTCACTTTCCCAGAGGACTTTTCTCAGCTTTTCTTTCAAACAGCTCCAGGTTTGTCCACACAGGTCACAGCCATGGCGAGATGGGATATTCCATGGGAATGCTGACAGGCAGGCAGAGCTTGCCAAGGCCAAAGGTGCTCACATTTCACATCACCAGAAACAGACTGGAGGAATGCAGACATTCCCTGTTCCTGCCCGGCTTTTACTTTCCCAGAGACTTTCCATCGAGTAAGAAATGCCTCGAGAAAGGATCCCGACCCCCCTGTTCCCAGCCACCCCCTGGTGAGCCCAGAGCAACCACAGGGTCTGGCAGGCAGCAGGAGAGAAGCACAGAGCATCTTCTGGAAGCTGCTGAAGACTCACACACCCAGAGGAGATGCCAGGGAGGATTTGAAACGGGAGTGGAAAGTGGAACATAGAACTCGCCGGCTTTCTTGTGAAGTCACCTCATTGCTAAGTTCAGTTTCCACTCCCTGTGGTATTTTTGCACGCTATGGCTTCTCCATCCCTGTTAATTCCTCCAGCTCTGGAAAAGGCCCCACGGTTTTATGTCTGTGAGGAATTACAGAATTCCCTGTTCCGGCTGCAACTCTGGGCACATCCAGCACGAGCCAGGATGTCCCCAGGGTGGAGGGGACAAGTCCTTCACCATCAGGGACCCCTCATTTTGGGGGACAACTGCACTGATCCTGTGGCATGAGAAAACATTTCCCCTCGTGCTCTGGACCTTTTCCAAGACGTTTTGCTTTCCCACATTACCAGGAAGGACCCTTCAAAACATTTAAGTATTAAAAAATACTTAAATAATCTAAAAGTTCTGGCAGTGTGCTACAGACTTTCAGCCACTGTCTGAATCCAGTATGATTTATTTTATAGCTGGTGTTATTTTTACAAGCTATTTTATAGCTGTTTCTTAAAAAAAGAGATGCATTGCACTCTCCAGCAACAGCACAGCAGAGAGGATGCTCTGTCTGAGTCTCCCTGGCGTTTCCATCAGCCCCACACAAACCCTTATCTATGACTCAGATGGGGCTTTCTCTGCCAAATTTAGGGAGAAAAAAGCAATTTCTTTCCCTGCCAAGTGAGGAGCTCCTCAGCTTTCCCAGGGCAGATGAGCCCTTGGAGGAACAAGCAGGATTCACCTGCAGGGAGAGCCCTGGGAGCAGCCACTGCTGGGGGCTGTTCCCTGACCCCACCCGGGCTCCCTGTGCAGGAACTGTCTGAAGAAATCAGAGGGACAAAGCCCGGGGCAGAGCGGCCTCTCCCTCACAGCCTCAGCACAAAAAGGACAGAAATCTCTGCAAATGTCCCAGCCAGGACTCACCTTTTGGCTCCTCGCAGCTGCCCCAGCCCCATCCTGGTGTTCCCAGTTCCCTGTTCCACCGTGAGCTGCTCCCAAGGCTCTCTGCCCCCAGCCATCCCCAAAGCCCCTCCTGGAGCCCCAGGATAATGGAAAACCAGTTTATGAGAACTTTTTGCCCAGGATTCATTTTTGCTCGCTTGCTTCACCTCAGCAAGGAATCGTACAGAGCCCAACAGAGATTTGTGTAGTTCTTTAATAATACCATCAAGGTCAGCAAGAGTAATGACTGAATTTAACAAATGACACATGCAACAAACAGAGGGAGTAAAACATCGCTGCACAGCCCTGGCTGAGCTGACAGCACGAAATTCAACATCCAGACAGGGCCTGTTCTCCTCCTCCCTGCATCAGCACCACAAACAAGGCAGCGCTCCCGACTGCTGACCCCCAAATCCTGCCAGAGCCCTCAGAGCCAGACATGCCCCTTCCCCAAAATAAACCGTGGCAGGAGATGCCTTCACGCACCAGGGAGCAGAGGGAGAATTTGGGTGACCACAGAGTTCGTGTGGGTGAGCGCCTCCAAGAACAGCCAGCAACACTTTGTAACTCTGGGCAAACAAAATAAAATAAAACAGAATCTGAACCTTTGTCAAATGCAGCTCAGCCCTTTGAGGCACTGACAGAAAGTTTTGAATGAATGAGAAACAAGGGGAGGAATCAAAGAGCAAATGAAACAACTGATTGTCTGTTTAGTGCCATCAGACACGCGGTGAGCGCTGCTCAGAGCAGCCCACACTGGAGCACGTGCCAGGTGAGCAGGGCCACCTGCTGAGGGCTCTGAGGTGGCAGAGCAGCCGCAGCATCGCTCACTCAGCTCCTTTGGGCCTGGAACGAACGTTTATTCAATTAAAGGTTGGCTGGTGTGGACTAGGAGAGGTTTATAGACAGAGTACATCGGGCACCATAGAGCAGAGGATGGTGCTCCAGCTAATTCGACCTCGTTTACACAGCATTAATTGGCAGTGGAAGCTGGTTTTAATCCAGGACCAAGTTTTCACTCTTGGTGGCCTTGGGTTCCTAAATGAATCTTCAGGGTCCAGCACAAAGGGAGTGTGGTTTGCAAAGGCACGTGAGGGACTTTTGGGAGCCACTTCTGCAGCCAGATTTAGGTTGATCCTAAATCACGGAATCCCAGAATGGTTTGGGCTGGAAGGGACCTCAGAGCCCATCCAGAGCCACCCCAGCCATGGCAGGGACACCTCCCACTGCCCCAGGCTGCTCCAAGCCCTGCCCAGCCTGGCCTGGGACGCTCCAAGGATCCAGGGGCAGCCCCAGCTGCTCTGGGCAGGGCCAGGGCCTCACCCCCCTCACAGGGAGGGATCCCTTCTGAAATACAAACCAGGTACAAAATTCACCACCAGACGTGCTCTGATTTTTTCTGGGAACATTGGGAAGGGTCACCAAAGCCGATCCTCTGCAAAGTCGTGTGGTTTTTTTGGGAGCACCCACTGATCCCAGCTGGATCCATGTGCAAAACCCTTTGCCCAGGGATCCAGGGCCTCAATTAATGCCGTGTACAGCAGGTGTTCGTCACTACAGGAAACATTTGTACATTTATAAAAAAGCAATACAACCGTAAAGAAAAAAATACAACAAGCACAGCTTGATACGATAACATGCCATGAAATGTCATTGGCTTTATAATAATTTACTACAACTTGAAAAATGTTCTTTTATCCACAACGGATAGGAAATGCTTCCATCTAACATATGGTAAGCATGCAGCAACAATATGTACAACAAAAAATTTGGAGCTTGTTTTTATTCATAACCTGGATGATTGCAAAGGGAACATTTGAAAATCCTGATTTTTCTAGCCTGACCTAGGCTTTATTTTGCTTCTTTAAATCGGTAAGATTTTTTTTTCCCCCTTAGTTTGGGGAGAATGAGAATTTCTATGTACCTCTGCAAAAAGTCACGGAGAACACACTGCTTTAATTTTTTTCCCCCAGCAGTAGATTTATTGGTGAATTAACTAAATAATCAACTTCTTGGACAACTGACACTTAAAAAATTAAAATCCTCAATGCTTTATCGTTGAAAATCAATTTCCTTCCCAAACTTTTCTGAAAATCAATTTCCTTCCCAAACTTTTCTGAAATACCAAGGCTCTGTTGGGGACATCGATCCCGTACTAACGCTACTCCCAGTTTTTACGCCTTCCATCGTGAAACCAAAGCAAAGCAAACCAAAGCAAACCAAAGATCTCTTTGTCCAATCCCGTCCATTCCACGAGGGAATCCATCCCAGCTCGAGTGGGGGTGTCCAAGCTTCCCCTCCCAGCTGCCGCTGTCGTGCTGTGGAACCAACCACGGCCTGCAGTGACACAGCGGGGAGAGGGAGCAGCAAAAGGGGGGTTTTGCTCCAGGTCGGGGACTGCTCCGTGCTGCCCGCAGCCAGAACAGTGCGGGGACAAAGGGGAGCACAGCCAGGATGGATCCTGGGTCCTTGTGGCTGATGAATCCATCTCACCTGAGAGCTGACCCTGACCCAGCGGAGCGAGGGAGAGACCCAGAGCCTGGTGCCAAGGGCTCCCTCCTGTCCTTACCCAAAGGAGCCCAGGGCAAGTTTCCACTGAGTCTCTTTCTTCCGTTCCCTTTCCTCTTTGAACAATATTTTTTTTTTCCTTTTTTTTTCCCCTTGTTTTGCTAGAAAAGCTAGAATTGCTATTTCCAAAAGCACTGAAGGAAGTACTTGGCAAAGCATTTCTTTTATCTGGTAAAAAAAATGAGACGAGAACCCTTCGCTATCCACAGAACTGCAGCTACAAAGGCGGTTTCTCTCTCTGACGTTGCCTTTTCCAGAGTGAGTTTTGTGAGAGGCTGAATCAGGGACCCAGGGCTGAGGGATCTCCCCTGGCTCTGGCAGGGGCTGCACAGGAGGGTGCTCAGGGTGGCTGCAGGATGCAGGTGAGTGCAGGAGATGCTGTGCATGTGCTGGGGTCCCCTGAAGGTGAGGAGGAAGCGGCAGAAATGCAGCCAGTGCATTTCCTGATTCCCACCTGGCTGTCCCGGGGGCTTGCCTTGGTCAGCAACTGCTAACAGGGGTGCTGCTGCTGAGAGCTGACAGGAGTGAGCGAGCACACGGGCTCTTCTGCACTCCAAGCTGGGGAGGCGTCTGCTACTTATTTAGGAAAGGAAAACAAAAAATAAAAATCCACGTGGAAACGTTTTTAGGGAGAAAGAATTCAATTTACAGAAAAAGAGGGATGCATCAGTGGCCACCATTTCAAACTGATGGTAACAAGGAGCCCAAGCAGACTGGATTTGGGGAACTGGAGACGCTGAACCTCTGGTTTACATTCCGAGTCTTTCCTTTTTAGGTGGAAACCGGCACTAAATGACACCGCAGAGCTGTGGAGTGATGGACTGCGTGGACAGAATTGCCTAAACCGAAAGTAAAGGCTCTTTTGTTGACCACACCTTTCCCAAATTCCTCAATGGTTATGACCTCCGCTGTCCCACTGGGAACACTGAAGGCTCACCTGTCCTCCATTACTCGCTGTCCTCGGGGATGGGGTTTATTTTCCCGTGTAGTTCATTTTCCCAGGGACACTCTGTTTCCATTCACCTGCACTTCCACAAACCAACATCCTCAAATCCACACCCCCTTCTCCTTTGCACACCCTCGGAGGTGACAATACCTTCCCGTCCGCAGCTCCTGGTCCGTGGGAGCAGCTGCCTGTCCCCAGTTCTCCCCGGATCTCCGGGGTCGCGCACCCGCAGAGCTGCTGTCCCTCCTCCCTGGCAGGCGGCAGGGAGGGGTGGGCAGGGTCCTGTCCCCATGTGCAGCTGTCCCCAGGTCGCTGGCTGGGATTCCGCACTGGGAGCAGCCCTTGGCAGTCCTTCCCGGGGAGAATTTCCTTTGCAGAGAGCTCGCTCGGGTTATCCATTCCTTTATTCCAATGAGTCCTGGGATCACCGTGGTGAGGCACAGGGAGGTGTCGGGGACCGAGAGGGGGCACAGCTGGAATGGAACCGGAGTTGTTTCCCCGCGTTCCTGCAGTCTCTTGGCTTCTCTTGCTTGGCGGGTTTGGCGGCACTGATGCACAGGGGGTTCAAAAGACAAAAAGGAAACGAAAGGAGAAAGGCGACTGCGGGATGTCACCCAGCGCGGGGATGCTGCGGGTTCCTCCCGGCCCCCAGCGGCGCAGCAGCGCTGGGAGAGCCCCTGGACACCTCGGGAAGAGACGGGAGCTGGGGCAGCCCAGTCAGACCGTGGGGCG
>VZRN01006400.1:56551-69096 GCA_013397935.1 Dasyornis broadbenti | reverse complement strand
CCCGAGCCCGCCCTGTCCTGGTGCTCCGGGCTGAGCCCCTGCCCGAGCCCCCTGCCCCCTGAGCCCCCCGCCCGTACTCAAACCCCTGGCTTTTCTATTCCATTCCAACCCTTTACCAACCAGGGAAAGGGAAGCTTTGTTTAACTAAGGCCGTTTATTGCTCAGAATTTTTCCTGAAATGCATCCATTCCTCATCAGGATGTCTTGATATCCCAGTGCTCGTGAGAAGCCAATAAACTGCTTTTCTTGCTCTTTGGTGCTAAGCTACAGTTTGTTGTACAGTTTTAAACAAAACCTTTGCCCTCTGAGCTATTCTTTTCTTTTTTTTCTTCTAAGTTCCACCTGCAAAAGATCCCACTGTAAATACTCAAATGTCAGAATCAGCATTACTGTATTATGGATTCATTCCTTTAGATATGAAATCATCCAGAAAGGCACTAGAGGATTTCTGAGTCCATTCTTTATTTTTGGATTGGCGAGCATGGGCTTATTTTCTGTTTTACTCTTTCCTCTCCCAAAGTAAATGTTTTTCCTGGTGAAAAAATGCCAAATGGAGCATTGAGCCCCTGCAGGCTGGAGTAGATTTGGTGGGGTAACAACAAGAGCCGTTTTTAATCCCCTGCACAGCTCTGCATCTCCTCCGTGCTGGCCCCAGGCAGGACCCGAGGGAAGGAAGGGAGAAAGGTGCAGGAAGGATGGGGCAGGGGTGCGAGGAGCTGGTGTGGAGGGGACACGGAGATGTGCAGACAGCTCCTGGCCAAGAGCTCTGCCAGCCGTTCCCTCCTGCTCCGGGTGTGGAGAAACATCTGCCTGAGCCCCGTGCAGCAGAGGCAAAAGGATTCCCGGCCCAGGGAGGCTGGGGAGCAGCCCCAGCTGAGCTCAGCCTGGCTCGGACAAGCAAAGCTCCTCGAAGGAAAACAAAGATTTCACAGTGCCTTGAACTGCACCGAGTTCAGGATGACCCGAGCAGCTCTGGGCAGGGGCAGCCGAGCCCTCCCAGCCCTGAACAACCCCTGGCTCCAGCTCAGGCTCCGCCCGGGGATGGTACCAGAGCAGAGCAGGGCCCCGTGCGGTGGCCATGGGCAGGGCACTGGCCGTGCCCTCCCTGGGCACCCGTGGTGTCCCTTGTCCGGCCCGGCCCTACAGCAGGACAGCCTGGGGGCACGGGGAGAGCCCGGATCCCACATGGAGCTCCCTCAGTGCCTGCTCCCTGAGCTGGCCCTGGCAGGGACAAAATAACAACCCCGGGTGAAGCACAGGCTGAGCAGGAGCCCTGGACAAAATAACAACCCCGGGTGAAGCACAGGCTGAGCAGGAGCCCTGGACAAAATAACAACCCTGGGTGAAGCACAGGATGAGCAGGAGCCCTGGACAAAATAACAACCCCGGGTGAAGCACAGGATGAGCAGGAGCCCCGTGCTCCCCCAGCAGCTCCAGCCCTGCCGGGGCAGCAGAGCCTGCAGTGAGCCCCAGCCCCTGCCCCATCCCGCAGCACCCCTGCCTTGCCTCTAACATTGCTTTAATGCACTTTGCTGAGATTTTCAGTAAATACTGTGGGACAGGCCTGCTGAGAGAGGGAAGTCTGAACCTGAGATTAACCAGTTCTACTCAGAAACCACCCCCCAAGAATGTTTTCCTTGTTCCAGTGCCACATCTCCTGCCATGCAACTCTGGTTGCTTCTGACTATTATTTGCACTGGTTTTGTTTTCTTTATGTATGTTGAGAATAAAATAAACCTGAACAAAAAGCAGCAGTCAGGAATCTCGGCCAGAGGACAAATAGCTGCAGTTGTTTTTGTGTGGAGAGATGCTCTGTCTGGATGCTCCAAGAGTGAGGTTATGGAGCTGCTGATCCAAATGGAACTGAGCACTGCCCTGAGAGCGTTCAGGATGCGCTGAG
Source organism: Dasyornis broadbenti (assembly GCA_013397935.1). Taxonomy (NCBI): domain Eukaryota; kingdom Metazoa; phylum Chordata; class Aves; order Passeriformes; family Dasyornithidae; genus Dasyornis; species Dasyornis broadbenti. Next base: position 67,196 of record VZRN01006400.1, on the reverse strand, counting down.
GCTCAGAAATCCTTGAGTTTGGGGCTGGGGCAGGGCTTGAGGACTAAAAGCTCTCTAGAGCTCCCAGGAATGCCCAAGGCACGGTGCAGACGGGCACACACATCCCGTGCATCCTCTGCACTGGCAAAGGTTGGAATTGTTCTCGCTGAGGACGGGCTGGGACAGCTCCGCAGTGCCCCTGTCACCCAGCAGGGACCCACAAGTGGTGCCAGCTGCTGCTGTGCTCTGTGTGCACCAGTCCTTGTGCTCAGCTCCTGCCCAGCGAGCCCAGGAACCACTGCTCATGTCCATGACCAAGGACAGCCCTTTTCTCCAGGAACAGGCTGCTGTGGAACAAGAGAACTCTTACTGCAGACGTGATTCATTCTCCATGCCCTGATAGCTGCTCTCTCACGGGCCCAAGGAGCGTCCTGGCCAAGCAGCTGGGCCGGGCTGTGAGCAGGGGCTGAGCAGGGACCAGCTGGGAGCACAGAGGTGAGAGCCAGGGCTGGCCCAGGGCTGGCCCAGCAGCCACTGATGGTCAGAGCCCTGTGCCCCGCTCCCCTGCGCTCTCACTGCTCTAACTCGGAGTTCCAAGTTCCTTCCCCTTCCCACAGGAGCCGTGAGCTCTTCCCTCAGCTCCCTGACCCTGACCCTGACCCGCCTGGCTCAGAGCAGGCACCAGCACCAGTGGAGGGCACACACACAGCCCAGGCTTCCTCCCAGACCAAGGCAGCTCTTGTGTTTCATGGCTCCATGTTCCTCTCACCCCAGCAGATGGGGCAGAGCGCCAGAGAGGAGTTTGTTCACATGGACAAAGGCTCCTGTGTGCCTTCAAGCTCCTCTTTACCAGCCGTGCACGCGGCCTGCGAGAGTCTGAGCATTTATTGAGCCTGAGAAGGCTCCGTGTTTGATCTGGTGGCTCCCTTTGAGGCTGCTGGCTCCCGTGGGATGCTCTGCTGACTCCTGGGTCTTTCACTCCCAGGGCATGTCCAGGGCTGGCACTGTGGAGCTGCTGGTTTGTTGCTGAATGACTCTGAGGTGTTTACTCAGCCTGTGGAATCCACCCAGAGCAGCTGCACTGAAACGGAGCTGATTCGTCTGGAGCTGCTCTGGGTGCCTGCCAGGGAGACAAAGCAGAGCCCAGCGTTCCTGGGAGCACCTGGGGTGGGAGTGATGGGTGCCCTGGTCCCCTGCAGCACCAGGACGAGGTTGGGCAGTCAGGGAAAAGTGCAGCCACCCTGCCCTGTGTAGCAAGAGCTCAAAGCTGCAGCTGCTGGGGCTTCCTGGAGCCCCTGCCCAGCAAGGCTGGGCTTGCACTGGGCAGAGGCTGGAGCTCCAGACCATCTGAGTCCCCACAGCGCGGCCTGGAGCTGCCAGAATCAGCTCTGAGGATTTCTGATCTCTGCTGCCAGGCTGGGGAGGGCACTCCTTCAGCTCTGCCGTTCCCATCAGCTCGGTGCTGACCTTCTCCCTGGAGCTCCAAGCACACCAGAGCAGGAATGTGTTTTATGGGATCATATTTGGTGTTTGCTGCCCTGGGAGAAACCACGGGCCTTGAAGGAGCCTGAATCGGGCACCCTTTGTATCCTGAGGTTGGACATGCATTTAAATTTCTCTTGGAGGAACACAGGCACAGATGAGAACAGGGATCTGGCAGGGATCCAGTCGGGCTCTGCTAAGGAGAGTCTCCTTATTCTGTGAGCTGCAAATTTTGCCTATTTTTGCAACCTTTTGCTTTTCTTTTTGCCTAATTTGGCTCCCAAGGCACAGCTGTAGTTTTTGGCAGTTCAGTTAACAGACTATTGCCTCATCCCTTCTTAGAAGCCTCTCCTTTTGTAAAGCCAGCCTTCCCAATGCCCAGTAAAATCCCTTTCTAGGAGAAAGTGAAGTAGGGCAGACTGAAACAAGCACACAAATCATGGGAATCAAGATGTATCAAGATGGGAGATGACTCAGAAATCGTGCAGCTGAACCCAGTGCTTGCGAGCTGGATGCTTCTCCTCAGCCTAAATCTGAGGTAGGGAAACAAAACCCACACATTTTTGCTGAATAGGAGAGGGGAAAACCTGAACTAATTCTGCCATTTCAGCTGTGTAAACTAATGAAGCCATTTCAGGGTTTTCCAGTGAGTTCTGAGCGGTTTTGCCTGTGCTGTGGGGAGTTGTGTCACTGCTGGGAAGGGACAAACACAAACGGCTCCCTTAAAGCTGACGGTGACTGACAGCGAGGGCTCTGATGGTCTCTGACACACCCCCGTTCAAAGAGGCCAAACGCTCAAGCTCACAGTTTTGTGGAAAACAGAAGAAAACCCTGCAGAAGGGCCTGGAAATGCTTCACATCTACACAGGGAAGAGGCCAAACAAAGGAGTCACCTGGAGAGAAACTCGAATTTTAGCAGCTCCAAGCCTGGGTGTGCATTCAGCCAACTCCTCTTTCTCCCTGAACCCGACTGTGCCCAGCTCAGAGACCCTGCACAGCACAGCTCAGTCACGAGGGGCTTCACTGACCCCAGGGCTGGATCACAGCACCCCTGCTTGGGCTGGTCCTGCTGCTGCTCCAGGACTGCAGGGTGAGTGCAGGGATGTGTCACTGCAAAGGCTGGAGCCTCTGCCAGCTGCACCAGGAGAAATTGCTGTTCACTGGGAGGGTTACACTGCGCTGGATTCTCCCCAGCATAAATGCAAGTGGCATCTGTCATGTACATAATTTTAGTTTGTTGAGTTAAAAAAAAAAAAAAATTTAAAAAAATCACAGAATAGGGATTCTTCAGGGCCTGATTTCTGAGGGAGAATTGCCAGGCACCAGCAATCTGTATGTTCCCAACTTTTCTCCCAGAAATCAGAATCAGTGAAGACATTTTATCAAATCTTCCCTAGGAAGGAATAAAATATTAAACCTTTTAATTCACAAAAAGGTCCTGCATTCAATAACAATGCCCACAGGGAACCAAATGCTACAGGCCTATGATCCTCCACTAGAAAATTACATTGTTTTTTCATGTGCAGTTGAGTTTCTTGAAGCCTTCACAGTGCTGCAGTTACTTACACTTTGGGACAAATATATTCCTGAAACAACTCCAAGCTCTTTGTTGATTCATGTCAGGGGTGTGTGACTGACTGCATAAGACATTAATCTAACTGACATTTTCCACCATGAGGGGAATTTAACGAATGAAAATCACGGAATCACAGAATATCCTGAGCTGGAAGGGACCCACAGGGACCATCAATCCAGCTCCTGGCCCTGCACAGACACCCCAGCCATCCCACCCTGTCCCAGAGCATTGTCCAGAGGCTCCTGCAGCTCTGGCAGCCTCGGGGCCGTGCCCATTCCCTGGGGAGCGTGGGCAGTGCCCAGCAGCCTCTGGGGGAAGAACCTTTCCCTGATCTCCAACCTCACCCTGCCCTGACACAGCTCCAGCTGTTCCCTTGGGTCCTGTCAAAATATGCAGGAATATCCTTTAGTATTCTTTAGAATTTCTTCTTTAGAATTTCTCCTGTAACCGACTGAGAGCAGCCCTGTGCCCTAGGAGCAGCCCTGTGCTCCAGGAACGGCTCTGTGCTCCAGGAGTAGCCCTGTGCTCTCGGAGCAGCCCTGTGCTCCGGGAGCAGCTCTGTGCTCCGGGAGCAGCTCTGTGCTCCAGGAGCAGCCCTGTGCCCTAGGAGCAGCCCTGTGCTCCAGGTGCAGACAGTGCTGGGCTCTTCCAGGGCCATTTCTGGTTCTGTGAATGCATGGGTTCTGTGAAACCTCATCAGCCCAACCCCATGAACTGCTGGCAAGCAAAGCTGACACGTTTGTGACTGAGAGCTCCTTTCTAAGCTGTCAGGAGTGCCTGCCTTTGGTCCCACACATAACTCAGAGGGCTTTGCCGTTCCCTGCTGTCAGGAAAGCTCTGGAGGCGCTGGTACCTTGTCTCCTGGCTGGGGACGCATCACAGACACGCGGTCGTATCCTTTCCGCAGCAGCACCCAGAGGGCATCCAGCTTGCCCTGGAATGAAAGGAAACCGTGTTTGTTATGCTCTGTGCAAAATGCAGTGCGGGGACAACACGGCTGGGACCCCACAGGTTTTACTCCATCATTTTCAGTGCCTGTGGAAGATGCTGCAGATCAATGTTTTCTCTCACTGAAACTTGCTCTGAACTCGCTGCAAGCGCAAAGGAAGAGCATTCAGATGTCTGAGAGATAACAGTGTCTGACCTTTCCAAGTCAATGTGTGACTCAGAGACCTTCTGGGCTCTGAGAGTGACTGATACCCACTCAGCTCCTGACACCCCTGCCAGCAAAATGTTAAATCCATGCAGGAGGTGAGCACTGAACTCCTGCGATGCTTTCCCGAACTGCTGCGCCTCCTGCTCTGGCTGAGCAGCTCATCCGCAGCCCTGGGTGACCACTGTGAGCTGTGAGAAAGGATTCTGGTTTCTGTCTCAAAACAATCTGCTGGGGAGAGCGGCGTGCAAACCCCTCTCTGTGCCCTGCCAGGAGAGCTGAGCCCCAGCCAGGGGCTGTGTGATGGCCAGGCCACCTCTCCTGGCAGCCACCACGAGAGGTCTCACCCAGGCTCCCCAGGCCCTCCCCATGGGTCAGCTCACGTTTGCACCTTTTCCAGGCAGGAACAATCGTCTTCCCAAGCCTCCAGCCGCACTCTGAGCTCGGGGCAGGAGCTGTCTCTCGCTGGTTGGTCTCACACCCCACACACCCCGACCCACACGAGTGCACCAGCACAGCCCTGGCTGAGGGCTGCTCCAAACCCAGCGTATCAAAACCTCTTGTAGACAGAGCCTGGCTGATGTGTGCTCAGACCTCCCTGCCATTCCCTTCAGTGCAGCCCAAACCTTCATCCCTGACTGGAATTCAGCAGCCAAGCCTGAGGGCACTCTCCAAAGGAGCTGAACGAGGCCGGAAGAAGCAACCCAGGGCTCTGCAATGCAGAAACATCCACGGAATCGCCTGCTCTGAAACATTCATCTGCTGCTGCAGGATTCCTGCTCTATCCCCATTCCAACAGGCCCTGGTTTCCTTTCCAAAACGGACTCTGCTCCTGGGAGAGCTGCAGCAGGGTTTGCACAAGGGCACAGCGTGGCTCGGTGCAAGGCTACAGATGTGTCACAAGACGAGATGATTTGATCAAAACCAAAATGAATCTCTAACTTCATTTGATCCTCAGGCTGTTAGTGCACGACACCCTGAGATTTGTAGGAGTTTCTGGAGAGGGTTAACAACAGACAGCATTCATTAATGTTCCCATGAGTACTGAGCGCTCCAAGTGCTGCGATATTAGAGCAGGAACCATGAGCAAAATCCCTGTTAGCAAATGTCATTGTGGCTGTAGAGGTAAGTTCCTCTGAGAAAGTACAGAGCTGTCCCTTGGTACAAAACTCTTTCCTGCAGAGAGAAGGATCAAACCTGAAGACCAGCCGGTTCCTGGATCCAGGAACTCCTGTCTGATCACTCTTTCCTGGAAATAAAGACTACAAAACTCTTGTGATTGCAGAAATGCCTTGTGTAACTATCATGGGACAGGATAAACACCTGGGAATGTGAGCTGGATATTGCAGAGGTGCTGGGGAAAGAGTGAGCAGCTTCACTCAGAGGAAGGCAGCAGATTTCCCTGAGGGTCTGGTCTGCGCAGGGAACTCCAGTGGCTGTGAGGGCCAGACCTGCCAGCCGGGGGTTTGGGAGCTCCTTTGTGACCCCAGGTCTCTGGTGTCTCACTGAACACCCCTTCTCTTCCCTTTTCAAGGAACCCACATAATCCTCTCTGGGATCTCTGTTCCTCATCCAGTGTGCTCAGCCAATGGTTCAAAGCCTGTCTGGGAGTTGGAGGGACACATGGGTGGAGGCAGACACGTCCAGTGACTGCATGGAATTTGTTTCCATAGGATATGGGGAAAAGACTTCCTAAGGTGAGAGCCAGGAAAGTCTGTTATTCTCAAAGGAAGCAGCAAGAAGCCTCTCTGTCAGATCCTCTTGCACTTGGACAGCAGAACCCCTCAGACCTGAGGGAAACCCTCCCTTCTACTCCAATCCATCTTTCCCCTCACAGCAGAGCTGGTTGGAGCTCTTGATCTCCTGTCCACTCTGACAGCTTAAGAAATTAGTAACTTTTTCTTCCATTTCTCCTTTAGGAAACCAGAGGCAAAACGACAACTTTCCATGGAACAAAAAAAAATTCCTTTTTACTCTGCCGTCCTAATTTCCAAGAGCCTACCAAGATTTCTTGGGAAAAGCCAAGAGCTCCATCTTTGGGAGCCTCAGGGTCTGCCTGAGACATTTGGGTAGAGGAGAGGGAGTGTGCATCATGGAAAGGATGAGGGCTGAAGACATGAAATGGCAACGCTTTCCCTTGGAAGCAGAAACCCTCCTGTGCTCTCCACGGATGGGCTGCGTCTCCGTGTCTGGAACTGCTCTGCAGCTGAAGCACAAAGTCACTTGGAGAAAAAAGAGAAAGGTCTGCAGGCAAATAAAGCCTTGAGTCCTGCTGGATCTGAAGCCCAGAGAGAAGAAACAAATGAAGGAGGGCACAGTTCCAGCTGTGGAATTTCTTCTGAATTCATGATTAATTCAGTGCTGTGTTGACCCTGCGTTACCTCGGTGCTCCTGAGGCCTGCAGGGCCAGTTTTGCACCTGTCTGTAAACCCAGGCTGCACTTGGGCCTCCCTGGCGAGGCCACTGTGCCATGGCAGCTTTGTGAGCAGAGACAGCAGGGACAAAGGCTGGAGAATGAGCCAGGAGCGCAGGGCCCAGGAAATGCTGGAGTGGCCTCCATGCAGGATTCACCCGAGGTTTCCTTTGAGAGCACCGTTGTTGCTTCAGCCCGGGGTTGTAGCCAGGTGGGGGTGAATCTCTTGTTCCAGGATGAGAGAAAATGGCCAGAGGAGGTTTAGGCTGGATATTGGGGAAAAATTCTTCACTGCAAGAGTTGTAAAGCCCTGGCACAGCTGCCCAGGGCAGTGGTGGAGCCTCCATCCCTGCAAGTGTTCGAAAAACACGCGGATGTGGCTCAAGGACGTGGTTTAACGGTGAACATGGCGGTGGAGCTGGATGGAGGATTGGACCTGATGCTCTTGCAGAGCTTTTCCAGCCTGAATGATTCCATGACTCTGATTCACTTCATTCTACATTTTGTGCTGCCCCTCCCTGTCAGATGAACCGAGGGTTTGGCGAGTTTCTTAAGAAGTTTTTGGATTTGTCATTCCCCGTGGATTATCTGCACTGACTTTTCAAACAGTTGAAATGACATTTTAAAAGCAGGATAATCCAGTTGGCACCATGCTAAGAAGTAACAGCAGCGAATCAGAATAACAACAATAATAACCCCAATCTGTTAAGTGTCAGTAGCCACATTTGGTAGCAAATAAATCTCTGGAGAATTTAAAAAAGCAATCTATCCACTCTCAGCTGTCTACCTACTTATAGACATGACTCTGGGAAGATTGAAAACTAGAGGGAAGAAGAACTCCATCCTAAAAGGCAGAACATTCTAAGTAGGGGCTGTGTGGAGAAGAGGAGGCCTGTGGCCAGCACGATGCCTGGTCCTAAAATGTGAATTTCCTGGCTCTTTATCAGAGTCAAGCACCCTTGGTTCACTGTTCCTGAAGTCTAATTCCTTGTCCTTCTCCTCTACCCAGCTTGTTACAGGCAAATTTATCTGCTTCCCAAAGTGTGCTTCAACCAGCCCAGGAGATGGGCTGGAAATTTAACATCTGCTGTAACCACAGCACACTTGGAGCACGGGGACGAGGGAAGATTCAAGCTGAGTATCAGGAGACATTTGCTATGGGTGACGACTGGGACTCTGTGAAATACTGCCCCAAGAAGTGGCGGGAGCCTCTGTGTTGTTTTCAAACCCGCACTGGACAAAGCAGGATGGAGTCCAGGCAGTGCTGCCCCGGCTGAGGGTCCGGCCCCAGGCTGCTCCCACCTTCCCTGCCTGCCACGGCTCCGGGAGAGCTTCCCTGCAAATTCATCTTCCGTGCTCACACCTCCGGGCCAAGGCTTTCTGCCAAGACTGCTGATGAGTTTTGCCAATTTTGCTAATTCCTTACTGCCCAGGGAGAGCAATAGCGGGGCTCTGCTCCACAGGAATGATCCTTCCTGGGCTTGGTGAGTGCTGATGATTGTCCATGAGCAAAGTGCTGGAGACAGTTATCCTGTCTCTGTACACTTCTTGGGTGCAGCTCAGTAAGGGGCGTGGTGGCAATTAATAATTAGGTAAATCCTTGTCCAGGCTGCTAAATACTATCCAGATGTGGAACACTCCAAAGTCTTGGGAGTATTTGGATACAGGGTTTTGGGTTGGAACTGTCCATATCCTGCATATGGTTGGAATGGCAGATAGGAGAGATATTTCTAAAGGAATTAAGGACATACATAACCCAGGAGATGCTGTTAATATTTGTAGGCGCCCTTACAACTGAATTCTTGTTGTTATGAAGCAAAAGCTGTTCCAAAGTCAGAACTGAACCTCAGCTCTACATCCACTGAATCTTCTCTCCAAGCCTCTCTTGAACTTCGCCGAGTTTCCATCCTGGTGGAAATTCCCACTGCTCCTTGTGGCTCCTTCCCACAGCACCTCCCCAGCCACACGCTCAGGGAGCTCCCTCAGCTACTCCAGGAGCACTTGAGATCCTGGGTTTGTGGAGAGATCTGAGCCCTGGATGTGAGCACCCACCCCACCAAAGAGATCCCTGCACACCCCAGGCAGGGCTGCACTCACCTTGATGGGCGAGTACCACTTCCGAGGGGACGAGGGCCTGCGCATGCTGCTCCCGAGGTTCCTGGGCTCGGGGAACTCGTATTCCTGCTCTGGCATCTTCACCCTGGCGTTCTTGGCCTTCTCTAACTTAGCACCTTCTTCCGTGGAGCCCTTCTCTCCCCAGCGCACCTGGAAGGAGGGGTCAGGCCATGTCACAGAGCAGAGCCCTGCCCGCGCTGCCCCAGCATCCAGATCCAAGGTGTGCAGCAATGCACGGGCTGTGAGGTTTGTTTCTGGACTGCAGCCCAAAGTTTGGACTTCTCCTTCTTTGTGGTTTGTGAGAAATGTGAGAGTGGGGAAGGTTTTCAGAAAAACTAAAACCATTTCCTGGTGGTTTTTATGGCAGCACTGCCCCTGTATCCCAGGCATGGAGCAGGACGTTGCTGTACCAGAGGAAACAGACGGGCCCAGACTTCAGAAATCTCAGATTTGGCTCTCAAACACTCCCATACACAAAAGATCTGGGCTCAGATGTACCAAACGAGCTTAAAGAAGTCTGTGTCTGTCTCCTGAGTTTCCTCCTGTGTAAAGTGCAGGGGATGTCCCAGCCCAGGCCCCAGCTCAGATCTGACCCATGGCCTGGGGTTTCATTACCTCCATCCTTTTGATGCCGCCGACTCCTCGCCCACCGTAGTAAGAGGCATCGACTGTTGGCCATTTCTTCTTTGGCAGACCATCATCATCTTCCTCCTATAAACAGCAGCAAGGGTGGCACTGTTAGGAAGAATCACCAGGCATGGAAAGGAACAAACAATCCCAGGCTGTGCTGTCCTTTGAGCCCCCAGGGCAGGCAAGGTTCTGGTCCCCCCCTTGTTACTTTGCACAGGATGTACACTCATGAAAGGACAATGCTTCATGATATGAACACCACCACAACTTGAAAGGTACAGTCCAGCTCCAGCAAGAAAGAGATTTTGGTATTTTTGTAGTTTTTTGTTAAGGAGACAGTATTTCATCATCTTTAAATCCATGGAATTGAATGGTTTCCAAGTTGCAAAATCACTGAGGCAGCCAGCAGATGCACAGTGAGCGCAGGGCTGGGCCAGGAGTGATGGCAGCAGGGATGGATTCACCTCTGCCACCCCTTCCCTTCACCGGGCTCTGGCGAGAGGCTCATGGCTCCCTGGGCTGCAGGACCCCTCCAGGGCCCAGACAAATCCTGTATTGAAGTTCACACCTCACAGGATGCAGGGAAAGAGCGACAAAGTGAGCAAATTATCTTCTGAGTGACGGCAGACTCGGGGTACCTTCAGAAACAACCCCGGCGGGAATGGCCGGGTTTCTGGAGAGGAGCTGGCCAAGAGGAATGGGATGGGAATGTCTGATGGAAAAGTCACAAGAATGGAACTAATTCCTGCAATGAACCTGTGCCTCGGCTGGGGCAGCTGCCCATGGAAGTCCATGTGGCTTCAGGGAGTTCTGAGAAAGACAGGCCCTGTGTGAAAAATGAGATTTAAGTTCTGAGTTCTTCCCTTGCACAGGCACCTCAGCAGCCACAGAGCCAAACGTGCTCAGCTCCTCATGATGGCATTCAGATATGGGCAAATTACCAGATCAAGAAAATTCCTCAAGTTTATTTGAGTCTGCTAAAGCTCTGGTGAGATTCAAGCTGTTTTAAATTCTCTGTTGCACTGTGTAAGGGCAGAGTGTATGTGGAGCTGTTGTAGTGCCTTTCCCTTTAATTTCTACAGGTCAGGCTGTGAACTGGCAAAGCAGAAAAGCAGAGTTCATCAAAAACGTGAAGTATTTCCTGTAAAAAAACGTGGAGAGAAAAGAAAAATGGTCCCTCTCTCTTTTTTCTTCTTCTTTCTTTAATTTTTCACAGGGATTTGGCTAAACTCCAAAACTTAGGAGCTTTCCAAAACTGCAAAAGCCAAAAGTACTTTGAAATTGAAACTCCCCATCA
>VZRN01006400.1:0-56544 GCA_013397935.1 Dasyornis broadbenti | reverse complement strand
TCACGGCAACCAAAAGCATTTCAGTTTATCAAAATACACATAAATTGGGCTGCAAAATGTGTCCTGATCCGAGGGAAGGGTGAACAATTGGCCACAACTCCCAGGTTCTTCTCCTCAGAGCTGGCCTCTCTCTCTGTGCTGGGCAGAGCTGCTGAGGCTCTTTGCTGCAACCCAAGAACTCAATATCTCTGCATGAAGTTTTCCATGAGGACTTTTTTGTTAAAAAAAGAAAAAAAAAATCAAATTGGAAGTGAAGCCATCTAAATATTTTCCTTCAGCAATTCTCCTTCTCTCTCTCTACAGTTTAGCACAGACTGGACTTCTCACAACAGGAAATACCAGGGTTTAGGAAATCTTCCCCACAAGCCCTTAAAAACCCTGCAAGTCCCTTCGCTGCGAGCCGGGAGCCAGAACAACAGCACACGCACAGAGACAACACGGCCACTTGAAAAACAAAGGAGTCACAAGTTTTCTGCAGAATGAGTCTGTTTACATGTTTGGAAGGGCAGGGGAGCTTTTGCAATCCAAGCACAAAACCCCAGCAGCGATGTCCTGCACCCTTGGCCAATGCGCTCGCACCGCACGTGAGGAGCTGGAGGAGCTGGGAACGGGGATCAGGGCAGGGGCAGCAGGAAAATGGGGAGGAAGAGGCACCCAATCCCCACCATCCCCATGGCCAGCTAAATTCACCCCAGTTTGAGGCTGAATTCTCATTTCCTGCCTGCTTCACCTGTATTTTCCTACAACGGGGTTTGGAGCTGAGGAGCTGCACGAGGAGCTCCAGCTCTCACCCAGCTGCGGCGTCAAAAACAGCCCCGGAAAATTCAAGTGCATTTGAGGATGCTGGAATCTGACTGTACAGGACTTGGCAACTTTCCACGCCCAAAATCTGCTTTAGATGGAGCTAGAGTTTCTTTTAACAAATAAGAAGAAGCAGGACAGAGCTGCATTTCACAGTCAGGGATCCAGACTCGTAAGTGCTGGATTGCAGAAAACAAAGATCTGCGTTTATCTCAGAGGCCAGGCCAGGCTCTGGATACTTTGACCCTGACCTGAGGGAACCTCATCTGTGGGTAACACAAGGATAATTCAGGCTCCACAAGGGACATCTGAACCACTCAGGGTAAGAATTCAAACTAAATTTGGCCAGATATTAAAAAAAACCCATTTGGACAACTTACCCCTCTCCCCACCCTTATAATTATTTTCCCAGTTGTCTCTGCAATGCCTGAATTTTGTCAGAATTCAGCATTTATAGAGAGCTCTGCCTGCACCAAGGGCTGAGCCACGACAGGACAATCATGGCTCTGTGCGAGAGATGTTATCATTGAATTTTACAGCTGAGAGAGCACAGAGGCAAATCCAAGTGTCCTCCGAGACTCCTTCCTAGCCCTTCTCCGAACTCTGCAGTCGTTCCCAAATCCCATGGCCACCTCTCAGCTGCTTTGCTGCCCTCTGAGGACACCTTGCTCTGTTCTCAGGGAACGTTTCCTGCTGTGGAAGGTTTTGCTTGGTCCCTTTGCCCTGCCAGGCTTCAAAACTGCGGCTGCACAAACTCGGTGCTTTGGTTTTACTCTGATCTTTGCCTGTCACCGGCCCAAGCCTGCATCAAAAAATGTCCCCACAGGTCACAGAACATCTCAGAGGGAATGTGCTCCTGGTGCTCTGTGGAGGACCAGGCTGAGGGAACACCTCAACTCTCACGAGGTTCCCAAACACCCACACAGAGAATCCTGGAATGGTTTGGGCTGGAGGGACCTCAAAGCCCATCCTGTGCCACCCCTGCCATGGCAGGGACACCTCCCACTGTCCCAGGCTGCTCCAAGCCCTGTCCAGCCTGGCCTTGGGCACTGCCAGCGATCCAGGGGCAGCCACAGCTGCTCTGGAGAAACCGCTGCCAGGGCCTCCCCACCCTCACAGGGAAGAATTTTTTCCTAACTAAATCTACCCTCCTTCAGCTTGAGGCCATGTCCCCTTGTCCTGTCCCTCCATCCCTTGTCCCCAGTCCCTCTCCAGCTCTCCTGGGGCCCCTCCAGGCACTGGAAGGGGCTCTAAAGGCTCCCCAGAGTCTTCTCTTCCCCAGCCTGAACAACTTCAGCTTCATCCAAACTCATCCTTGAGACACAAATGTTTATCAAACCAGCCTTTGGTGGCCTTGGTCATCACAGAAACCCCAATAATCTCTGGCCCAGATCCTCTGAGGTCCCGCCTGAAGCAAAGCCCTCCAAGGGCAAAGCATTGTGTGGGCACAGACAAGAGGGAGCCCTGGTTTCGATGAAAGAAGGATGGAGCTGTTCCCACTGCAGAGCTCAGGAAGAAGACAGGTGAAGATCTTGTGAGGTGATGGGAATTACCAGCAGTGCTGCCACCGTGATGTGATTAAACCCAACTCCCACTGGGCCTGCCTGGATATTTCACATGAAATTGCCCATAAACCTCCACACCTTCGTGGTGGAATCCCTGCACCTCATCTACTGCCAGTAACAGCCCCATCTTTTTTCTTTTAAATGCCTGTCTCTTGAAAGGCTCCTTTTCTCCTCCTCCCATATTTCCACAATTCACCGGAGAAGGGGAGTACAGGCAAGGAGAAGCATTGGCACTGGGACCTGGCTTCATTTCAGGAATAGCAGAATAAATCTCCTGCCCTGGTATCTACAAAAAATTCCTATCAAGATCCTTTCTCTGGAGCTTGTTTTGCTATCTCCCCAGCAAGGCTTTCCAGGAGGAGAGAGAAAAGGAACCTTTCAAGTTCAGCTGAATTTCCTTTAGTCGCTCTCTGGCCCCATGAATGTGGGGGGAGAGCTCAGTTCCAGCAATGAGTGTGGATCCAGCTGAACTGGGGGTTTCACCCCTCGGCTGAAGCGCAGCTGCCGTGCAGGGAGCTGGGTCCCTCCTGTCCACGCTGCCTCCCAGGGCAGTGGCAATGCCCTGCGGGGCCTGGTGCCAGCGCTGCTCAATGGCCCCTTCCCTGCAGCGCTTCCCCGTGAGCGTTTGCCGGGCTGCGCGTGCCTGAGAGCGCAGCGCACACCACAGTTATCCGCGTCCAGGCTCCCGGTGCCTTGGCTCCGGTGCCGCGTTCTGGATGGCCGTGGATGTTGGGTGGCAGAGCAAGGGAAGGGAAGGGACTGAGTGGTGAGGGAAGGGCAAGCTCTGGTCATCTGGCGGATGTCCAGCCTGGCTTTGGCCGGCTGCAGGGAGCGTTGTGGCCCTGGATCCCTGCTGTGGGAACAAGCGGTGCCTGGACACATCCATCTGTGGGTTAGAGGCAGCAATGAGGGCAGTGAGTGTCTCCACTGGAAGGGCTCCAGTGTAGCACCCGCTGACCGCAGCCAGTCTGTCCTTCTGCAGCATTCTGGGCCAGGCGGGGAATAGGGAATTGCTGGAGGCTGCAGAGCCCTGCGCCTGGGTTTTCTGGTGCAGACGATGGTTGCTACAACAGAACCAGCTTCAGCCTCGTGGTGAGCTTCTGCTCTGGGCTGGGCAGAGCTGCTCCAATAAACCCAACCTTTGGGGCACAGGAATAAAAGCAGCCGTGTCGTCCTGCAGCAGGGCTAGGAAAAGCCTTCCTGTTGAGTGGAGGTGGAAGAATGCGGTTTTGATCCACCTTCAGTGCCTAATCACAGGCCAGAAAGGTGCTCCTGGCTCCTCCAGGCACTCACCTCTTCCGCTTGGCATTAACTCAATCCTTCCTGGCCTAAGTGAAACCATCTGTCCTTCTCTGGGCTTCACCCTCAGCATCCTGAGCTCCCCAAGCAGCACAGCTGACAACATTTGCAATTTCTGAATGAATTAATTGGGAGTTTCTGGCCAATAATGATTTCCTTCACCAACAGTGAAGTGTCTCCAATTTGTCCCACAGGGCCTCTAAAACAGAGTTCAATAAAACCTCTGTTGGGTCCGACAGCAAAGGCTGCTTCCCCCTCATTGTTGCAGCGTGATGCATTCTCCTTCCTCCTGTGGGCCTCAGCTCCCAAACCTGCTGAGGCAAGAATTCCTCATCTTTTTTCTTTTTTTTTTGGCCAAGACTTTCGTGAGAAGAGAAAAATCCAACTGTAACCGTGCTGCCGAAGGGACCAGCAATCCCTGCTGCTGGAGAAAAGCAGCTGCTGGATTCCTGCAGGGGAGAGGGAGATCAGCAACACCCAAAAAACCTGGATTGCAGAAAATCCTCTTTGATTTGTTTAGAGCAAAGCAAAAAATCTGGAGGCTTCAACCTTCTGAGAATGCATCACAAAACTGCCAGTCCCACTCTGGACCAGCCTCTCTAGGAGTAAATGCACCAACAAAATGCGTATTTTCAGATTCCTGCTATTTTTTCACAAGTGGGAAAGTTTTCTGTCTGGGAAAAAACACACAGAGCAAGTCACAGCTTCAAGCCTTACTCATTTCTGAGCACTGCTGTGATGCTGTACAGCCTCTAAAATAGTACAAACAACATTTTCCTTTTAAAAAAGCTGCTAAATGTGCACGTTGGCTCTGGGCTAATTGAGCACCGAGCTCTGGTGGGGAGCACAGGTGAAATGACACCACAGACAGCTGGCACATTGACCAGATGGCTGCCCCTGGATCCCTGGCAGTGCCCAAGGCCAGGCTGGACAGGGCTTGGAGCAGCCTGGGACAGTGGGAGGTGTCCCTGCCCATGGCAAGGGTGGGACTGGATGGGCTTTGAGGTCCCTTCCAACCCCAACCATTCCAGGATTGTCGTAACCAAACCCCAAACACCGTCCCGAAGTCCCCAGCCAGGAGAACAACAGCCAAAAGAATGTTCAGATCCCTAAAGCACAGCTCCTGCTTAATGCCATTGTTCAGGGACAGGGCAGGGCCCTCTCAGGGTACAATCAAAGCCTGGACAAGTTGAATTTCAAGCTGCAGCTGGGATTTTGCAGTAACTGCTCTGCTTTTGCAGCCCTCACTGGGTTGACAAAGGACTTCCTCATAGGTGACGCACATCTTCCCTCTTAGGGGATGTAATTTCCCCCCCCCAGTTCTTGGCCAGGGAGCCAGCATTCCAGAACGATGTATTTTAATTAATTTCAGCAATTGAATCTCCTGGCTTGGAGGCATGTGTGATGCGGGACAAAGCGTGTGCAATTTGAGGTTCATATTTTCCTCTTCATTCAGAGGACCGAAGCAGACAAAGCTGGTGGATTTTCATGCAGCCCAAACAAACGTCTGCTATGGGGAACGGGCCAGGTGCCTGCAGAGAGAGGCACAGGGAGCACTGGATCCAAATGCAAACCCTCCTGGGTCTAGGAATGGTCTGATCTGGAGTTTGCTCCAGGGGGACAGGAGCCCCAAGATGCAGGCTCCTGGGCTGGCCTTGGGTCCCACTGCCCTGGGCAGTGCAGGGAGAACCAAGGATGGATCCCAGCTCCTTCCAGAGGCCTGAGCTCTCCCAAGCCTTGGCTCAGCTCACACTCCCCAGGCCAGACTTCACAGAGAGCAGAAAGGACCATTTCACTTTTTCACTTTTTCACCTTAACCTTTTCCACTTGCAAGCTGAGGCAGACAATGGATTTGCCTCCAGCAGCAGAAGGCAAGGCAAGCTACCCAACCAAACCACTCTGAGCACAGATCTAAGCCTGATTTTACTTGCACATTTAAGAGGAGCTGATCCAAACCCCAGTGAAGTCAACGGAAAAACTCCCACTGCCATCAGAGTGCCCTGCACAGAGCCTGGGGACTGCAGTGAAATCCCATGTGGGAAACAGTGGGAACAAAGCAGAGACTCACTGCGTGCTGAAAGCAGGAGCACGAGGAAGAGGCAGATGGAAAACTGGGGATGTTTCTGGGCACAGTCTGCTAAGTAAGGAATGGTGACAGAGCTTAAACCATTTGTTGCAAATTCATCTAAAACTTGAAAGCAGAGTTAAGATGGAGGTTTTAACGTTGATTTAGCGTTTGCTGATTGCTTTCCATTTAAACTTCCCTGGTTTGTGCAGCTCTGCTGATGTCAAGGGGATTTTACTGGGGTTTTACATCTGCTCCAACACTGCTCCCCTGCCTCAGACAGTGCAAGGACCATGAGCTTCCTTTTCTCACAGCAGCTGTGCTCCAAGGGCTCAGCACTGGGAGCTCCTGCCAGCAGTGGTTACACATCCCAAACCACGAGAATCATCACTGGGCCATTGCAGGAAGGCAGTTCAGCTCATGGTTAGGTCCCACCAACTGCAGAGTTAAACACAGGCTCCAGGGCTGTCCCTGGTGTGAACCACAGCCAAACTCTGCATTGCTGTGCTGACTGAGTGAGGCATTGTCTGATCTCTCCTTTCCTACCTCAGCGGAGGCACAGAACACGCAGATCCAATCACCTTTTGTGAGGAGACTGAACAAAACCTTGTCCTAAACACCGAGACCAGCAGCCAGTGTCACTCACCTCGCTGTCTTCCGCAGGAGGTGGCGGAGGCTCTTTGATGATCTAGAAGGATTAAAGAGAGAGAGAATTGTAAATTCATGCTCTGTTCTTCAGCACAATTCAAATGTCACAAAAAAAAAAATTCCAAAGGAGAAAACAACAGGAGGTGCTGGAAGAGCTCTGAACTTTGTCCAGCATGGTGTGATCACAGGGTGGCTGTGGGTGCCACTGCCACTGAGGGGACCCTTTTGGGGTGTCCCAAAGCCCTGAAATTCCTAATTCCAGCTCCAGACTCACACTGCTCATTAGGTGACCCCTGCCCTGAGCGAGGCAACAGAAAATGTAAAGTCTTTCATCCTTGATTCTCCTAATCCCAGCAGCTGCCACAGTCAGCGCTGGCTCTAAGCAGCACACAACCGATGTTTCACCTGGACACCCACACCAAAACCAGCATCTCCTTCTCCTGCCCTCTGCACACGTGTACAAATCCTGCCTCAGATAATTTTCAGTCTGAACAAAGGCTGGAAAGCAAACCCAGCATGAAGCAAAATGCCCTGGGGACATTGCAAAGCAGTGATAATCCCCAGCCTGTCTCCCAGACCATCCTTTCTTCTCCATTCCAGAAGGCTGTGCCACCTCATCTCTTCACATTCACGCTTTTCACATTATCAGGTTAATACAGTTCACTGTCATAAACTGTAAAAAATACAAATATATATACATGGCTCACTGAGGTTTCTAATAAAGCAAGCAGGGTGAGGTTGCAGCCTGGTCCAGGATATTCTCCATAGAAACGATTTCAGTTTATGTGGGTGTGAGGCCATTATTTCATGCAGAAAGTTTGCATCCAGGGCTCGGCAGGCAGTTGGCTTTTAGCAGAGCCCTGCCTCCAAGAGCA
The DNA here is from genome assembly GCA_013397935.1 of Dasyornis broadbenti. Lineage (NCBI taxonomy): Eukaryota > Metazoa > Chordata > Aves > Passeriformes > Dasyornithidae > Dasyornis > Dasyornis broadbenti. The sequence goes on along the minus strand of VZRN01006400.1, from coordinate 49,291 downwards.
ACAAGAGCTTTCCAAGGGGAGGGCAGCGACACCGGGCACGTCAGACCCTGTCCCTCACACGAGCTGCTCCTGGTGCAGAGCCACGGCCCAGCCCCAGCCCGGCCAGGCCTCGCAGTGCCATGGGCCCAGGCTGGGTTCGCTCCCGTGGTTTTAGTCCATCTGGATGAGGCAGCTCTCTCTGTACACACCAGGCCATGAGTCAGAGGCTCTGAGCACCCTTGGAGGTGACACTGAGTGTCCTGAGCTCTGCCCAGAGCCTGGTGTCGGGGCAGGGGCTGCCCTGGCGTGGGGGACGCACGCGTGGGCCTCAAAATCACCCTGCAAGAAAGAGAAATAGAGCCCCAAAGAGCAACGGCTTGGCTGTTTGAATGCAGAAAGGGAAAATTGCAATCACATTAAAGGCCCTGAAGATATAAATATTTACAGCAATTCCTCTCACTCGTGTTTTTCCTCCTGTGATGAGCTCACTGTTTTTATTTTCCTCTGCAAAGCCCGAGTCATGCAATGTGGCCATTAATGAGGAGCATGTGCCTGTGGCTGGGGAGGAGACAGGGCTGGAGCAGTCTGTGTCCCAGCCCAGAGCAGCGGTGAGTGCTGGCCTCTGCCAGTCCCTGCTCCTGGCCCACAGGGCTCCTGGTTTGGTGGCCTTCAGCACCTCAGGGAGCCTCTGCTGGCAGACTTTGTGCCGTAGGAGTCAGCACTGGATGTGGGCACGCACAGGAGCCCAGAGCACACGTGGAAACACGAAAAGACTCACGAGGAGTGCGGTGGAGCCCTGCTCAGGCCCCATTCTGGCTCAGCAGAACCATGGGTCAGGTGGGGCTGATGGGCCCCGCTGGGGAGGAAGGAGTGGGGATGGCCCTGAGGAGCTCAGGAGGAGCAGCAGAGCTGGGGAGGGAACGGCAGAGCATCCATCCCCCTGCCCATCCTGGGATTCCTGGCTTGGGCAGAATAGAAGTGATGAAAATGATGAAAAATGATGGAAAGTAGATGAGAAGTGGATGCTGTGTGCCCAGGTGACCAAGGAGGCCAATGGTATCCTAGCCTGGATCAGGAATAGCGTGGCCAGCAGGAGCAGGGCGGTCAATGTCCCCAAGTGCTGTGTCCAGCTCTGGGCCTCTCAGTTCAGGAAGGACCTTGAGGGGCTGGAGCGTGTCCAGAGATGGGAACGGAGCTGGGGAAGGGTCTGGAGCCCCAGGAGCGGCTGAGGGAGCTGGGGGAGCTCAGCCTGGAGCAAAGGGGGATCAGGGGGAACCCGGTGGCTCTGCACAGCTCCTGACAGGAGGGGGCAGCCAGGAGGGTCGGGCTCTGCTCGCAGGGAACAGGGATAGGAGGAGAGGGAATGGCCCCAGGCTGTGCCAGGGGAGGCTCAGGGGGGACATCAGGAGGAATTTCCCCATGGGAAGGGTGATTAGACATGAAATGGCTGCCCAGGGAGCTGGTGGAGTCCCCATAGAGGTGTCCAAGGAAGGACTGGATGTGGCACTCAGTGCTCTGGGCTGGTGGGGATCACACAGGCTGCACTTGCTGATCTCAGGGGTCTTTCACAACCTAAATAACTCTAGAATTCTGTGAAAAGGGGATGAAAAGTTATCTGCATCTCTGTGGAAGGGAAGCTCCGGGTATCAGCACGGTTTACTCAGAGGTGTAAGATGGAGGCAGCACAATCTCTCAGGTGTCTCTGGTCACACTAAATACTGACAGTGTGCAACCAAAATACACAGGAGACTTTTCCAGACTCATTTTGGTCAGTGTGAGGGCTGGCATTTGCCAACAAACCTCCTTTTGAACCAAATCCCTGAACACAAACCCATCAGACACCGAGAAACTTCAGATATCGGATCCCAAATGTACCTGCTGGAAGTGGCCTGGTTCCCTCCTGGAGCATCCCCTGTTCTGGTGAACACCGGGGGTTCCAGTGGAGTTTCTCTCATTTGCATTGGCATGAAACATCAGGATAAGCCATCCAACACATTTGGTCCAGCTACGCATCCAAACACAACTTCTCAGCCAGTATCACTGGCAGCTCTGGAGATTCCACACTTGGAAGTGAGCAGATGGCTCTATTCCATACATTTTCTGGTTTTCCATAACGTATGCACACACGTACACACAAACAGACTGACTTCTGTAAACAGATCAAGTGTTTTCCATCACAGGCCAAGAGGGGGAAAAAGAGACATTCCTTCCATTTTTGAGTGCTTTGCACTTCTACGAGCAACTGAACTCCCCGTAAATTGGCAGCATGGATTGGTTAATTTGGACAAGTCTAGAGATGGGGGAGTTCAGTCTCCTGTGCCTTTGAGCCTCTATGACCTTTCAGAGTTCAAGCCTTACAAAAAATCTGATTTCTGACTCGCTGCCCGGGTCTTCAAACAGCACAAATCTTTTCCTTCTCCCTTTTGGATTCTTACAGTTACAGCTCTGTGTGCAAGAAATCCTCATTCTGGGGCACCGAGACCCTCGCTCTGGGGCACTGAGACCCCTGCTCTGGGGCACTGAAGCCAACGGGATCGTGGTTCCATCCCACACCAGCGGGCACAGCAAGAGCCAGGAGATGCCGAGGCCCCACAAACGCTGGCACAAACAGAAACAACAACTCAAGCACAAGAGAGAAAACTTCATGACAGAGACCCTGTGAGCACACAGCCCACGTGGGCACCAAGCTGTGCCCTGGCTGCACCTCCAGCCTGGCCAGATGACACCCAGGACCTGCTGAAGGGAAGCTGCTGGGCGCGGGCCAGGCCAAGCTCAGCGCTCGGGCGAGTTTGGCTTGGCAGGGCTGCAGTGTTTGCTCGTGTATGCTGCGGTGTTTTGATAACCCCAAGCCATCTCTGGGCTTGCTGTGCAACTGGGCCTCCTGTGCCTGTGGTTGGGAGGAGAAGAAGAGGGTTCAGCCCCAGGTTTGCTCTGCAGGTGAGGAACACCTGAGGGGTTCTACAGCGTCACCGCGCCACAAAAGCCTGGCAAGGCTCTTTTGTTTCCAAGGGTAAAGGCCCCTGGGATGGGGAGGTGGCCATTGACTTTCCTTGGCACAGGAAGGAACTTCAAGAGCAGTTGTCAGCACTCCTGCACACTCAGCTGTGAAAATTCAGGACAGTGAGGTAACTCGTTGCCTCTCATCACAGACCCCAACAGGCACGTGAAGGACACAGGTCCCTGTGAGCTGAAGCACTCCATGCCACAGATCGGTGGAGAAGCAGCTGTTCCTGATGGATAACCCAGTGGCAAAGCAGAGGAATGCTCTTAGCCACCTCCTGGAAGCTTAAAAGCACTGGGGAGGATGAATTTTCTGTTGTCCTGAAATTTCTATGGCCATCCAGGCATAAGAAAGCACAAGCTGAATCCAAATTTTGCATATTCCAGGAATGTGTCTAGGATGTTTTCCATCTTGGGAGCCCAGAAATCTCCACCAGCTCTCCGTGTCCAGCAATCACACAGCAGCTCCCTGGAGTTTTAGATGATAAATATAGGCAATATGTTTCTTGTCAGAAGAGCATATCTGCTTTAGGATGGGACAGATCATCATTTAAAATGAAGCAAACAGTACAAAATAAGAAATAAAGGACTTTGCCTCTAATTAGGACTACAGTTAACTGAGCAGATTATTTTTGTCCTTAGTTACCTTCACTCTTCTGGAAAACACAGAATATATATCCTTGCTATCCCAGTAAACAAGGATTTTTAATAGCATAAACTATGATCCATCTGACTAATTTCCTATTTTTTTCCCCTTGCATATTTATAGTTTTGACCTCTCAGTCCTGTGACAGTTTCATAGTTGAGGTATGAGCTGGGTAGAGGAACATTTCCTTTTTATTTCTGTCATATCTTCTGTGTTTTCCAAGTGCCCATTCAATCCTTGGAGATCTGGTCACACTCCAAAGCTGGTACAAGCAGGAGCCTGTCCCAATGTCTTCACCCGCAACACAAAACAATCTTCTTCCTCGAGATGCAAGTAAGAGGTAAAAGAAGCCCAGTGGAAAGCCAACTCATCCTTTTGAGTTCACCTCTCTTGTCAGCCTGGGAGCAGATTCAGGAAGCTCAATTTTTAACCGATTAAAACAACAAGAAAAAGCTGTTTCAGCCCGAAGATTTGGAGGTGAACTGCACAAACCAGATTCAATACAGGATCACAGCACATGTCAAAATCATCCCCTTCTGAAAGACGTGGCATCATGGAGAGAAAAAGGCTCCATTTTAAATTAACCCTGGTACAGTTTGGAGCTGAACGGGGCTGATGCAGCAATCCAGGGAATGCAGGGAAAAATGCAGTGGCTGCACAGGTTGTTCCTTTTCCTGGGCTGTTCCACTCACACAGATAAACCAGGCCAGAGCCACTGCAGTGTGCTCCAAGTGTCTGACCCACTTCCTTTGGAAGAACATCGAAATTAAATCCCTTTTCTGGGCAAAGCAAAGCCATCGTGGCCACTCTGAGCTGTGCACAGGAGCCCTTCCCTCGCTCACTGACTCCTGGTGAATTTTCTGGTGAAGTGTCCCAAGAATCTATTTCTCCTTAGCTGGGCTGAGGCAGCTTTCTTTGGAAGAGGTAAGAGGTGGCCAGGGGAAAAAAACAAAGGAAGAAATGCTTTTCATGGAGTTCATGACTTCCCATGCAGGACCAGGGTAAGGCCCAGCAGTGCCTCTGCTGTGGAACAGAGGGAGCAGAGCCTGGCCAGGATCAGCATCGCTGCCCTTTGGATCTGGCCTCAAGGAAATGCTTTAGGGAGGGAATTGGTTTGGGAATTCAAGTCTGGGCATGGCACCCAAGGGCCAGTGGCCGTCCTGACCTCAGGGGGCACTTCCCGAAAGAGGAGCCCCCTGAACACCTTTCACTTCGGACACCCCAAACCCGATGGACACTTCTTGGTGATGACAGACGCCAGCAGCACCCCAAGGCACCCCAGTTCAGTGCCGGGCACCCTCACTCTTCACCAGCCCATGGCTCTGCCTGGGCTGCTGCAAAGCTGATGGCTTTAGGTCAGGCAGAATAAAATGCTTTTGTTAGGCTGCCTCTGCGGCTCTGTGCCAGCCCTTTAAAGACAAGTACAGAGTGTTATATCCATATCCAAACCACCCTGCTGGGGCAGACAGGAGGCTGAGAGCAGCACTGAGCTGCCCTGGGTGATGAATTAGACCATCCTCATCCTCCTGCTGCCCTTTGTGCCCAGCACTGCAGAGCCAGTTCTGCTCCTGACCTGCCCCAAAGCTGCAGCGCTTGCGCCGAGGCACCTGGGCCGAGGGTGCTGTGGATGAAGGCACTCCTTTGGCAGCCTGTGTGGGGTCAGAGCGTGCATGGGACAGCTCCCAGGAAATTCCAGAGCATCCAGTGACACCAGCACACGTTTCCAGTCTCTGATGTGGGATCCTCACTGCTCAGGTGAGTGCTGGAAGGCAGGGCCTGCAGGGCTCCCAAGCAGCCTCTGCCTGCACAACTCTGCTTTCTCCCTTTCCCCTGGGTTGTTTCAATACTGTTGCAGGTGATTCACGGTCCTGTGCTCCCTTCTCCCCCAGACCAGCACAACTGCAGAAGAGCTGTGCCTCGTGTGCTCATGGGAGCGGGTGGGAATCGGAATCCATGGATCCTCGTAAGGAATCTCCATGCGGCCAGCAGGGACCGTGCCATTTTATGGCTCTTCAGGCTTGCTGCAGAGCCCATGCATTTCCTCCCCTTCCCTTCCACCAGTTTAGCCATGTGGTTTTAATCTATATTTTCTGTATTTTCTCCATCCAGCTTTTTGTTTCCAAAACTCCTGGTCAGCTGCAGCACAGACTGAGAGCCAAGCAGATTGCTGGGTTCTTCCATGCTTACTTCCAGAAAACAGCTTTAAAGCTAAAACTGGTGTTAGATGCTTGAATACCAACACCTCATTTATCTGCCAGCCACACCCCTGCATTTAAAGTCGCTGTAGTATGAAAATGAGCGAGGTGGGGCAGATTCTCTACGTGGGCAACGAATCCAGCCCAGCCCCTCAGGCCACCCTGCATGGCTGCAGAAGGGAGGGAAAGGCTCCTGCTGACTTCACAGACCTGGGAGGGGATGGGAGGGGATGTAGGAGCGTGTGGAGAAATGCACGAGGGGAAAAGGCTCAGGCTCAGCTGCCCCAGGGAGAGGATTCCACCCACAGCCCTGCAGTGCCCCAGGCTGAGTGGGGCCATCCCTGCAGAGTCCAGGGCAAAACTTCCATGCAGGTCCTGTCCTGGGGAAAAGCAGGGTCCGAGAACAGCTCCCTCCTCCTGCCAGGGTCAGCAGCTGGGCACGACAGAGAGACCATCCCAGCGCAGGGAAACCATCCCAGCACAGACAAAGCCTTCCAGCTGTTACATCAATTAAGCCTTCACTGTACATCCAAACACTTCAAGCAGCTCCATTTCCAGGCCAATCTAACAACGGGCCTGCAAAGTCCTTCTTAGAGCTGTGGAGGTTTGGTATCTCTTTGGCTGCATCGACATTCAAATCTGTTTGATTTACCTCAGCGTTCAACCCGAGGCTCACGCTGGCCTCCTACCCAGAGCAGTTTCACCCTTGGGCACCGGAGCAGCCTCTTGCACACGCAGTTACTGCTGGGGATGCCTGGGCTCCTCCAGGCCGTGCCGTGCTCAGCAAGGAGGATGGATGGGGAGACAGCAGGGACTGGGGGGAGCCGGGAGCTGGGATCTGCTGCTCTGCAGAGCTGCCCAGCTCAGGGAAGGTGGGGTCACCCTGTCGGAGGTGTCTGTGTGCTTGCCATCGTCCTTGTAATGAGCACAGAGCCAGGGAGCTCAGCACAGCAGAATTGTTTCTTTGTTTTCTGTTGTTAAATAAACCTCCTACAACCTTTGGAAAGGTTAGTGCCTGCCTCCCGTGCTTTTGTAACATCCTCCACAGGTATCCAGGGAAATTTTGCCTGTGCTGGCATCAGGCACAGCAAAGAGTTATTGTTGTTCTGATCTACAAAGCAACAATTGCCTCTACTGTAAACTGAGTGGTAAATTCCAGACTTCATCCCAGAGCACTTCTGAGACCAATAAACTTGGATACATTTGGAAACAGCATTCCTTGATGGGCGCATGCCAAGGAGATGCTGGGCTCCAGATAAACCTCCAGGGTGAGTCTATTGACTTCAGTCCATTTACTCCAGGGATGAAGCTGGCTTGGTGTCTTTCCTGAAGAACTGCTGGATAATAATGACTCCTATTTAATTAAAAAGCATGCCAAGAGGAATTTCAGGCTTTAGAAATGTGCTTGTCACTCAGAAACAAATTTATACTTGGTAAGAGAAGAGTTTGTTGTGTTTTTTCCCTTTTTCCCCTGGACACATCCACAATTATCTCTGCAGCGTCCCTGGGCTGGAATCCACGGCGATGTCTCCGGGTCTGCGGTTTGGTTATTCGAGGCTGGAGCTCTTGTCTGTTGTGCAAGGCAGTTCCTCTGCCCTTAATTCACTTCTGACAACACCGCATTCCTCCCTGTGCCACTTCCAAACCAGTCCACGAGGTCTGCTCTGCTCCCTTTCCCCATCCCCGACGGGCTGGGCTCTCCTCCATGGATTTATCTTTAACTTCGCAGAATTTTTGGGTGAACAATGCCCAGCGAGGCATCCTGGCTGCTGATCTCCTGCCAGACACACCGGATGCCCTCCTGGAGAGGTGGAAGAGATTTCATACAGGCTCTTGGAATCAAATCTTTCCAGCAACTCCAGGGAAGTGTTTGACTGCGCTGGAAAAATATCAGTGAGATGGTCCCCACTGCAGCCCTTGCGAGGAGGGAGTGTGGGAGGTAAAGGAGGAGAGTGAGGAAAAGCTTTTATCTACAACAAATGTCTTAAGCAGGGAATTTAAATCTGGAAAATATTAAGCTTATAAAGTTTCATGTGGACCAAAGACTCCCTCTCTCTGCTGCACCCTCCTTGCTGGTCTGGGCCATTTTTCACGCTCAGAGCTGTTCCGTGAGCCCTGTCCTCACACGGTTCCATGGCAGCAGAGCCGCAGCACCCTCACAGTGACGGCTCCACGTCCCCTCCATGCCCTGCTGCTTTTCTTCATGCCTTTTCCTCATCAGCTTCACCTTTCTGCTCTGACAGAACCTTCAATCAGCAGCATCACTGAGAGCATTTCCCCTCTGTCCCCTCGGTTCTCCTCCAGATCCCAGTGCAGACGCCTGTGCAGGGCACATCCCCACTGACTTCTGTGCAGATGGGCCAACAAAAAATTGGCCCAGCTCCTCTGGGAATGTGCCGTCCACTTTAGACAAATAACTCTGAACAACCTACCACACTGCTAATCCTTCGGCCAATTTTAGAACCAATTTTTTTTTTTTATTGTTCTGAAAGTCCAAATAAATATTTTTTCCATTCTGGTTTTCATCTTGGGGCAGAGGTGCCAAACTACTGTGAAAAGAAGCGTTTTATCCCCATTTTCAGCCAGGAACAGAAATAGACAATTAAGACTTTTCCTGCAAGATTTCCATCCTTGTTCTGGATAATACATCTCAGCACAGAAACTCATCCTGCAGTGAGCGGCTCCAAAGCTCTCTGCTCTGGATCGTAGGTTTGGTACAACACGGTGCAAATTTACAGCACTGGGTCTGTGATTTAAAATCAGGAATAATGATGGTGACCCAGCAGCCGGAGCCAGTTTGGGCAGCCTTGAAAAGCAGCATCTGAAACGTTGCACGCAGCCAGCCACCAACCCAGACTCCGATTGTGCTGACATTTGTGCGTCCCCAGTTCCTGTTCTGTATTTGCAGAACAAGATCCAAACGAAGAGCAGGGCTTCACTGCATTGCTGTTCCACAGGAAGCAGCCCTTGCCCTGATCCGCGCTGGAACAGGCAGTGCCAGGGATCAGCAGGGATGCCCAGGGTGGGACAGGTCTTTGCACACAAACAGCAGAGGCACGTGAGATGAAAGCTCCTCTCAAGTCCTGTGGTTTCTCTCTTGCCTCCCTTGACCCCTTCCTTCTCCCCTGGTTTCTCCTGGTTTCTCTCTGCCCTTTTAAAGTATTAACCCTGTGATTGTGCTTTTGAACTTTTGTGGAAGGGCCTGGGGGAAAGGCAGTGCTCAGTGAAGCACAGCTTCCCCTGACACTGCCACTGGGATATTTCAAATTGCTTTCCAGACTTGGTGATCCAGGAAGCAAAATTCATCTTGCAAAACTTTGCACCCTTAGAAATGTCTTTTCCTTGCCCCTGGGGCAGAACCAGGACTCCCGTGTGGGTTGATCAGTGCTGCCCTTCCACAGGAGCCCTCCAGGATGGACGTGCTGACACCAGGGTTAGAAAATCCACAACAGGCATGGCAAGGAGTACATTTCTGCAAATTATTTCCATTTAGGGACCAAAAAACAAGACTGAAAGGCTCCTGACAAAGTTTGGATGTTGGCAACACTGCTGCTCCATGGGTCTCACCCAAGGCTGGGCAGATGAAACAGGAGCCCAAAGCAGAGCCAGCAGAGGCAGGAACGCTGCCCTGCTCTGGGATCAGTCCTGTGGAAAACCTTGCCTCCTTCCCCCTCATTTCTTACTTTGGGGCCGCACTGAAACGCTGCTTTGTGCTGATGATTTCTGTCACTCACCACGGTGCAGCAGAGGGGCCAGAACCACCAGAGCAGAGCCAAGGCCAGCAGGAGGAAGAGGATGAGCAAGGCAATGGCCAGGATGGTCCCGTCGGACTGGAAGAGAAACACAGAGAGCGTGTGACACCTCTGACACAGAAAATGTCCTCGTGACACCTCTGACATGAAACTTGTGACACCCCAGACACAGAAAATGTCCCTGTGACACCCCTGACACGAAACTTGTGGCACCCCTGACACAGAACCTGTCCGTGCCGCAGAGCCTCCCTGTGCATTCTGCTCCCAGCTGTGTCCCCAAGGCCCTTCTCCATTTTCTGCCCCATTAGTGACAATGATTATTAGTGTCACCCTCCATTCCATTTTCAGACCAGATGCAGTTTTCCTCTCTCCTCACACATCCAAATGTGGCACCTGCCCTCCCCAAACACCTCACTGCAAACAGGCCGAGACCTCTCGTTCACCTCTCAGGTTTTTGCCTTGATTTTCTGATCCTCACAGTCTCATAAAACACTTCATTCAGATTAAAATTAATGTAACATTCATCAGGCTATTTAAATGAAGACTTTTAAAAAAGATTTAAAGAAGACCTCACAACACAGTCATGGAATAGTGGAGTGGTTTGGGTCAGAAGGGAACTCAAAGCCCATCCAGTGCCACCCCTGCCATGGCAGGGACACCTCCCACTGCCCCAGGCTGCTCCAAGCCCCGTCCAACCTGGCCTTGGGCACTGCCAGGGATGGGGCAGCCACAATCTGGCAATGTTTCACTGCAGTTTAAGCGACTTCTTTGCAGCTCTTCCCCTCCTGCAGTACAAACTCGACAGCGATGTTGGCATTGCAGCTGACTCCAGACTGAAAACTCGCAGTGCGATCTCCCGGGGCCCATGACCCAGGTCCTGCTGCTCCTCTCAGCTGTGCTGACTCAGAGCAGCTCTGCCGTGAGCTTTCCAAGAGATCGGAACGCGAATCACAAGGATACACAGGGAGTTTCCCCAGCAGTAACTCCAGAAGGTTCCCTCCTCTCTGCCTGGGGCACTCTCCCCACTTCAAACACGTTTGCGATTCTCCGGTGTTGACCAGCACTGCAAACTGCGGCACGAGCCAGCTCCGTTCAGCTGTCAGACCCCAAATGTGCTCAGATGTAACCTAAACCAGATGTTCCCGTGTCCCTGAGGAGTGCCAGCCTCCCTGTACCGCTCCTCCCCAGGATCCTGCCGTTCCCAGAGCGGCAAACCCTGACCTAAGCCTCTTGGAGAGGTTCTGGCTGCCAGAGGCAGATCCTGAAACCCCCCAGGCCAGAGCTGAGGCCACAGTGCCAGAGCGAGGACACGTCCAGGGGCAGACTGACCCGGCGGGCGCGAGCAATGGGTGCCTGCTTCAACCACTGCGAATTCCAGGGCCAGATGTCCTCCCATCATTCCAGGATGGGAGAGTAATGGAAGAACAACCAGGCTGAGAGCGTTTTCCAAACCCTCTGCTGGTGTAGAGAGAATTTCTGGAGAGCTTGGATCAAGGCGAGCTGACCTTTGCCACTTGGAAGCAGGAGAAGGCAATCCACACAGGAGAATTCACCCGAGGCATGTCTGGAAATGGAACTTGGAGCCCAACACGAAATAAAAGCTCATTTGAGAAGACAGAGCTGTACATTTGGGGCTGTTCCTCCAGACAAAGAGCACAAAGGCACATCCATCATCTGCAAAATGCAACCTGCTGGTATTCAATGCTTTAGAAAATGTGATCTCAACTCCTTACAGCCATGAAATTGTAGAAGAAATAAGGCTTTTTATGTCTAATCGTTATCTGCCCCTTTAGCCCCATATTAAAACAAATATTTGGTCATTAAGAGTATCCTAAAATCAATTTGAAAAATACAAAACAAATTAAAGTGGCTTTTAAACTGTTTTCTGGGGATTTTGGTGTTTGTTTTTAAAAACAGAATTTACTTTTACTCTCCTTCCCCCCAGGACACCCTGTAAAGACCAATTTTCGATACCCCAACACATCTGCTTCTCTGCACTGCAGCTGGCCTGGCCAGCTGGGGTTTTGTGCATCACAGCAGCAAAGAGACCAGAGCACTGGGCAGAGCTGGAGTTGCCAGATCCTCCCTGCCTCTCTCAGGTAATGCCTCTCCGCAAAGCCAGCGCTGCCTGGCAGGGCTGGGGGAACAATCTCCCTCCAGCTGTCGCAAGCAGAATGTTCTCTCCCCAGCCCCTTCGGTTTGGATTCATTCCTTTTCTAGTGTTTGAACAGATATCAAGATGTTCCAGACAAATCTGAGCTGAATTTTCTGGTCTCAGCCAGAGCTGAAAAGCATCAAAGTGACCCAGCCGCAAAATCCTCAGTCAGGCCCTGCATGGAAACCCAGCGGCCTTTGCTGCACAGGGATAAAATCTGATTTTTAAGTGTTTCTGGCAATGCTACTCTGGCTTCCCAAAAATTACTTTAAGTCAGTTCACAGAAAAATGAAAGCAGTGCCTCACCCGTGGCCTGCACAATGATAGGGCTGCCCACAGATGAATAAAGCTGAATACACTGAAATATGAATGACTGCTCTGAATTCCAAATGAATTCCTTCACTACCCCCTTCAGCAGGACTCATTCCATGCCCCGTTCCCAGCAGCCAGAACTCAGCAGAAGCAGCATCTTCAGCAATACTGGGAATTAGAAATTTCCTCATCCTGATTGCAGCAGAGCCTGAGTGCAGCCATTCCCCACTGACAACGAGGCTGCAGCCGCAAACCTTCTGCTCCGGGGGGGATCCAGCTCATTTTTGGCCCCATGCTGGTGTCCATGCACAGGGGCTGAGCACAACGGCCACAACGGCTGGACAGGGATCAGAGCAGGGAATGAAGGAAGCACAGCTGCTCCCTGTTCCCTGGGCAGTGGCCAGGCACACACAGACCCCTCCAGGCCACTGAGTCCAGCTCTGCTCCCTGTCCCACAGGAGCCTGGGGTGTTTCCTGAAGGCTCAAGGGCTCTGTCAGGTTTTGCACACAAGGTGCACAAACACCACACGTTCAAACTCACCTTAAAGGGGGAGCAGGCCCTTCACAGCAGCCTTACCCAGCCTGGCAGCCCTGCTGCTGATGAAACACACCCCCCTCGTTCAGTCCCACCATCCCACAGAGGCATGTGAGGCACAGGGATCAACACTTACACAGTGCGTGCTGGAGATGATGACGGAGCTGGAGATGAAGCTCAGCCCATCGTTCATACTGACTTGAAGAGCTGCTTCCCTGAAAAGAGCAACCAAACCCAAGAGAAAAGTCAGGGCAGCTCATCCACAGCCCTGCCTGACTCCATCCTGAGCCCTGATTGCCTCTTGAACGGATCATTCCCCCTGGGCTCCCGCGCTCAGCCGCCAGGGAACGCGATGGGCACGAGCGAATTTCAGCGTGGGATCCAAAGGGGAACAGCAGAACACGGGGAGGTGCCCCGGAGCCAGCACACCACAGGCGGAGGGGACATTGGAGCAGGACAGACGTACATGCCAACTTCTCTGAGCACAGGTGCCGGGCACAGCAGGTAGGTGTCCTCCACCACGAAAGGCTTCTCATCTGGAAAAGAGAAATGGTGGGATTTACTGCCAGATGGTAAGCCAGGCGTTAAAGAACATGTTTAGGTAATGGTTTTCCTCTCTCTTGGCACGTAAACAAGATCAAACCCCGTGGGGGATAAAGAGCTGCCTCACACGCCTGAGCCACAGCGCAGCTGAAGGTGTGGAGCTTTTTGGCAGGTCAGAATTTGGGATCACAGCCACAGGAGCCCAGGTGGAGTTCAACAGGTTATATGTAAGTGGAGATAGCCAAGTTAAGAAAATTGTATATTATGGAAAATCTTGCATTTAAAGGCAGAAGCATCTGAACCTGAATTAAACCTTCCAGACTGAATTACGCTGGTTTTAAAATGGAGCAGGAGAAACTATCAACAGGAATTGCCTGGGAAACAGGAACATTGACTCACATTCCTCTTCTGCAGACTGAAAGCAGAACTTTGTGGCACCCCAGGTGAGCAGTCAGTGGGGGATCCTAGGGAGCCTCGCAGCCCAGTTACCAGCGGACTGGAGATGGGCCAGAGAGGCAGAGAAGGCAGGGTGGTGGTTGTTGTTTGGGCTGGAAGCCAAATCATCCCCACAGGAGGGATTGGTTCTGCTGCACCAGGAATCTCCCTGCCAGCTGAACCCAAAACCAGCTCCAGGGCCTCCACAGGGATGCCCGAGACTTGGAAGGAGCTGTTCCCAAATCTTACCAGCACCCTAAACTTTTCATTCTGTTTGAAATCCCCTCTGCTCCTGACACATTCCTTCCCCTTGGTCTCTCAAAACTGCAGGTTCCAAACTTCATTTTCAATCTTCTCTCCACACGCTGAGGTGGACGAGATATTTGTTCTACGGGGCCGCTTGGGGACAGGAGCAGAATTCATCCCCACCTGGCTGAGCCAATTGGCATAGAGAACAAATCCAGGATCTCTGAGCTTCCAGAGTCTTCACCCAAGCTCATCCCCACATCATGCATCCCCAGGGTGCACAGGGCAGCGAGGCCTCACTGGCAGACCAGCAGGGGGAAGGAGCGAGGATGAAAGTTTAACCAAATCATTCAGCACTGGAATGAAGAGCTGGACTGTTCTGGCTGTCTGGTCTTTTGCTTTTGAGGAAATCTGTGCGAGTTACGACTCCGTGTCAGGAGCCAGTGGAGAAAAGAAAAGCCATGAATGGACACAAGGCAAGGAGAGCGTGGCAACCTTCTCGGAAGTATTTTCTGCATCAGCTGGGAGCCTTGTTCCTTCTCCCCTGGGCTGCTGAGGTTGCTCACACGGATGGTGGGCAGTGATGCTCAGGGCACTCTCCAGCCTGCTCTGCTCCCAGCTTTCACCAGCAGGGCCACACTGCACATTTCCCTGCATTTATGAGCCATAAAGAGGTGCTGGCTACAAGAACCTATCCCATCACGCAGGAGCAGGACTCACCAAGCCAAGCATTCCTTCCCACACATTCCTAGAAGAGATTTCCACTGGGTACAAAATTCTAGAAAGCAGCAGTATTGCTCTGGTAATTCCTGTCACACATTAGAGTCCCTTTCTCACACTGGTGTATTTCTTTGCTTTGGAAGCAATATCAAAGGATATTTCCTCAGGCAGGTTAGGAACTGTTTACTTTTTACACTCCATTAAAAAAAGAAAAAAAAAAGAAAAAAAAAGAAATGGCAATGAAAAGTTCTAACCTTCCCTGAAGTTCTCCTTGTGTTTCCAGCTTCCAGCAAATCCCAGTCTACACACACACACTTGAATTTCTGGGTTATCCACAGCAGTTATTTTGTCAAGGACTGTTTGACACAGGCCAACAGCTGAACAAGGAACATTTTAGGCAGCCTTGTAGTTTCCACAGGCTTTGCTTCTCCCCCGTGGCTCAGCTACGGAGAGCTCCGGGGATCCCTCGGGATTCCTGCTCCCGCTGTTGGCCTGGGCAATGCCTCCTCAGTGCTGTTTGCCCACAGCCCCAGTGCAAGGACTTGCAGAACGTTTTGGCTCAGCTGGGCACCAGGAGCAGATGATTTCAGGGTATTCCCTGCTGGCCCCATCCTCCAGAAGCCGATTCCTCTTAGAGGGGAGGCAGAACACAGGCATTGGAAGGGCACAGTGCAGGGATCCCGTGCCCAGCCCTCGTTCCCGTCGCCTCCAGCGCAGCTCTGGGCTGAGGGGGAGCCTGCGGCACACCCAGGCCCTCAGGTTTGCAATGGAGTTACCAAAGCAAGCAGCATTTCCCACTCTGCACAAGGCAGAGGCACAGTGGTGGCACATCTGATCCCACAGGGCTGTTCTCACCCTGATTTATGAAGATATCATCAACTCTCACAAATGTATGACATTTTCTCAGCGCACACATGCCAAGAAAATGAAGATCAGTGTCTTGTTTTCTCCTTTGCTGACTCTGTGCCAGCAGTCACTAATACAAAAGCTGCTCCATCTTGCAAGGCCTTTAACTTAGATCTCATTAGGTTTTTGTTTCTCTTTCTCTCCCTTCCCACTCCCAGCTCCCATCAGTCCATGCCTCTCTAGAAAGTTTATCAGCCCGGAGTCCCCCGGGGGAGCTCGTGCCCGGCCAGGCTGGCTGCAGGCAGAAGTTGGTTTGTTTGGAGAATGTTTGTGTTTCACCACAAAAATGAGGGACTATTTTCCTCTGCTCTAAACAAAAGAGGATCCGTTTGGTTTGCATAACTCTGGCCATCTGACTCCTTCCTGGAAAACTTACAAGGGAAAGCGAACAAAACAACGCTTTGCATCTGCTCTTGCATCGGAGCTGCGGGATGCATTTGAGGGAGCGGCGCTTCCCTGGTCGGCTGCAGGACAACCTTGCAGCATCCCAGTGCAGTGAGAGAGGGGCTGAATGTTCCCAAACTCCAGATCTCGTGCCAGAGTCTGCATTTTGTGGTTTGGACCGCTGTCAGCTGACAGTGGTGGTGGAAGGGCTGGGAAGGGAGGGCGGAGCGCTCGGCTCAGTGCTGACTTTGCTGCCCTGGACGTCATTTCGGTTCCTGGCCGGGGAACGGTGCAGGAATCGCTTTGCTCCTTTGACAGATTCATGGAAGGGATGCCCAGGCCTGGGGCACCTCTCAGACACCAAACCCGGGCAGAGCTCGGACACCTCCAGGAAAGGGTGCGGTGCCTCTCGTTGGAGCAAGGCTGCCCACGGCAATGGGCCCAGCTTGCTCCCTGCCTGCGCTCCTCTGGCCCCTCCTTGGAGCAAAATAAGGCTCTCACTGTGTAAACCCACCCCGACGACTCAAACTGGCCAGTGCTGAGGCCTGAGCCGTTCAGAGCAGAGTGCAGGAATGGAGGAGGGTCAAACCTCCCACCAAAACACATCTGGGTTCTGGGGATGCCCTTTCAACGAGGGACTTGACACTGCTCAGACTTCTGCAATTCCATACTCAGCCTTCCTACACCTAAAGAACCAAATGTGGCCTGTAAAATCTATTATTCCCAGCAATAGTGAATAATTGCTTGTGCCATTAGCAGGGTGTAGCCTTTTGGCAAGCCAGGACTTGGAATATTTCCCAGCCATAATAGTAAAAGCTTCAATATATGCAGGATGCTTTAACACAAAAGAGCAAACCTCACAAAAAAAAAAAGAGATACAAGAACGCAAAGAAGGTGACTAAAGAGATAGCAGCGCTTTCTTGGAGCCATTTAACCATGCCAAAATGAACAGCCTTCCCTTTGCTTAATGGCTCATCCAAGAACCCACTGGTGCACTGAAATCTCACTGCGAGGATCCCTTAGGAGAGGGTTTCTGAAAGCCCAACATTTCCAAACTCAGCAGTATTTGGGTCCAGAAAAGGCTGCAAAAGCTGTTTGCCAAAGTTCCCAGATATCACAGACCAACAGTTTCCTTCTGCTCTCCCCGTATTTCTGATTTGCATTCCACTGAAGCAATCTCAGAGATGCTCTGCCCATGTCTCCTGTTCTGCAGCAGAGGAGACTCCAGCCCAGCCCGGCTGCAGTGGGAGGCTCTGCACCCCATCCCACCTGAGATGGCAGCTTCGAGTCATCCTGAGCACTTCCCTTGTCCCTTTGTCACCTCAGAGCAGCCCCTCTGCCCAGAGCTGTCTCTGCTGGCTCCTGCACCATCTGGGCACACACAGACATTTTAGCACCACAGAGCACTCGTAAGTCACTGCACTGGGTAATTACTTTTAACTCTGTGCAGGCTGAACCCAAATCTCCCAGGTCCTGCTGCTGGCAGGAGCACCCTGCTGCTGAACACGCATCTGATTACAGCTCTGCTCAGCCAAATATTCCTCATGGTTTTTGCAGATGTTCTTTTTTTTTTTTAATCCCATAACTATGAACATTATGAGTCGGTGCTCTCTTCACCTGCCACTTTTCCCTGCCAATAATCCCAATAAAACCCCATTAGCTCATGCCTTCAACCTCAGCACGTCCTAGCCCTGCTCACTACAGCTCATCTGGGATAATTTAAGGTTTCAGGAACTCCTGGCTTAGTGTTATCTTTACAAATACCTCCCTCCCTGATACAATCAGAGGCACAGAGGTTTCAAGCAAACAAAGAGAGCAGAGCCATCCAAGCTTCATGAGGTTTCCATAAAATCCTCGTTCAGCTCTCTCGGGGTTGGCTGTTTGAGCTGGGAGCAGCAGGCAGGGGCTGCAGCCTCTGGGATCTCCCACGGAGCAAATTAATCCCCACAGAGCTGTGCCAGTTCCCACCTGGAGAGACCTGGGCTTGGGAAGTGCTGAGCTGCCTCAGTCAGGGAGGGGTTTGAGCTCAGAGCTTGGGGCTGTGGCCTTTTCCTGCCCCGCGAAAACTTCCAACAGCCCAGGGCAGTGCAGAGCGCACGGAGAGGTCTCGGTGCAGTGCCGAGCAGAGTGAGCTCACTTCTCACCTCTGCATCGATTCAGGACTCCATGAATGCACCAGTTCAGAGGGCAGGAAACATTTCTGGCCTTTATCCTTGTTTTCCACAACCGTTCTGTGGTCACAGGAAGACAGCTTCAAATTAAAAAAGCCCAGGGGCTGCATTAAGATAAGCTGATCTTTCCTGAAAGCTGCGATGAAATTATGATGGTACCATGAAAAATGACGGGGCTGGACAAGCAGTGAGCACAGAGGGAGGAAGGATTCCTCCTCCTCCTCCTCCTCCTCCTCCCCTCCCCAGCAGGTCAGGGTGTTTGGGAGTGGGGTCACCCCGCACACAGTTCCTCCTGCTGGCAGCCCTGGCTGTTTGTGTCTGCACAGCCAGGACTCCGAGCTCTGGGAAGCTGATGGACGGCATTCCCAGCTCTGTGAAAGCCTCAGGACACTTCCAGGAATGAATGCCTGGCTCCAGAGCCCTGCAGCTTCTGCTCCCCACGTCCTCAGCGCTGACCACATCTGAACCACGGCAGCCAAGCTCAGTGACACAAGAGCCGGCAGAGCCAGACCCTGCCTGTTCAGAGGAGGCCCCTGCGAGAGCACGAGCACCCCACAGCTGCCCCAGGGGCTCGCTGACATCCTCCCAGGGCGAGCAGCCTCAGCAAACCTCCCCTGCTCCAAAGCACAAGTCACACAGATGCTCCAAACGCACTCAGCCATTCGGTTTCCACTTTCTAGGACTAATTAATGCATTTGTTTTGTACTGAAGAGGGCAAGGACTGCCTCCAAAATAACCAGGCGTTTTCTGAATGAATTCCACGTTAGGAAGGATGAGTTCTGCTGTCACTGGTGGTGTCAGCTGTGAGTTGTCTGATTCCCCATATGAGCCAGACGAGAGCAGTGGGGTGCTCAGTGGCTCTCAGTGCACCTCACAAAACCACAGAAACACCGGACTCTGCTCAGTTCTTCTGCTGGAGGAGCTGCAGAGGGAACATCTTTCCAAGCTTCACAGCAAGGCCTGAGCCCCTGCAGCTTCCACCAAGGCGAGCTGCATGGCCAGGCCCACGGAGCACCCCAAAACACGGGTGAGGAGAGCAACACACCCGATGTCCCTGCACACAGCCCAGCCAGACCCCGAGAGCTGCTCTTCGCAGCAAAGCTCTTGCTTTCTGTATTTTCATCCCCCTCGAGCTTGTCTGCTCACACACTCGCTGTCAGCCACAGCACACAACGCCACCAGCGATTTGCCTCTTAAAAAATAATCCCTTCTGCATTCTGCAAGCTAAAGGCTCCTCATCCCGTAATTCTTGCTTTCACAATCAACATGTTTGGAGATCCAAAACGTCCTGCAGGCAAATGCCCGCCAGGACAGAGTCAGAAAATAAAACCAAATAAATCCCAGGAGCTTACTGAGGGTGACGGTGTCGTTGATCCTGAAGCTGCAGAGCACTCGGTCAACGTTGCGGGCGTGGCGAAAGCCATTTCCTCTCACCACAACCTGGAAGGATTCTGCAAGAAGAGACATTGGATTGTGGACAGAGAGCAAGGCAGGGAATGGCCTTTACACCAGGCACATCTCACAGGTTTTCAATTGCCAAAATTGGCAGTTTAGCAATTAAGTTTAAAAACTGTGAAAAATGTAATTTCCACTGTCTCCCTACCCAATTTCAACTTGGATTTTTAGAAACAGGAAACAATTCACCACAGAATCATTTTAACTGGCCTGCAGTGGAAACGTGAAGCTTCAAGGACGCTGAGCTTTCCTCTCTCCAAGCGTCCATTTTAAACGGCAAAAAGTTTTGGGTGAAGAATGGCAGAAGCACCTTTCCATGAAAAGGCAAAAAGTCTTCTAGTGACAGAAAATTTGGAGAAGTTTAGGTGCTACTTCCCCAGGGAACTGCAAAATTGTGTCATTGTGTCACATCCTGCTCTCCTACTGTACAACAACCAGAGTCCTTGGCTGGACTCATTTCCATTCAATGGAATTGAGGGATTTTATCAACTGATCAACTTCCCAGTCTCTGGACAAAGGCTGTGATCTCAGGGCATTTCCCCAAGTCTCCTTCTTCGCTGTTTTTCCAGATCAGCTCCGCGAGGTCCCTGCAGGAAGCGCCAGGTCCCCAGCACTGAGCAGAGCTGAGCCATCGGGACGAGCAGGGCTGAGCAGCGCAGGCACATCCTCACCGCTCTCACTCCACTCAACTGCCCCTTGATATTCCAGCTCCTTCAGCCTCCTACTGGGAAAAGTTTCCGACCTTCCTGCAGCCCCAGCACGGCTGCCGTGCAAGGAAAGCACCCCTTGCAGACTTTGGGGCTTTGAATTGGAGCCACAGTCCCAGAGCAGTGCTGGAGCAGACTCAGGGACTGCGGCTCTGCTGCTCCTCAGGGCAAAGGAAGCAGCCCCCACAATTCCTGTGGCTCTCTGGGAGAGGCACTCAGCTCATTCCCGCTGAAGTTTGGCTGGGGAATGTGATTTGAACACGAAATGTTTTGCTGTCCAAGGCAACCCAGGAGTAACCTCAGTGCACTGGGGACAGCAACCTGGATTTAAAATCCCCAGGAGCAACAGGGAACCTCGTTTCTGCAGGTTCAGAATTTCCCCCTTGCATTTTACATTCCCCATCTTCTTCCATCTCCCTTAAGGACCCGCACACTGTACTTGTCCAGAGAAGCAGATTTGCTCTGGAATCTGGGCTCCCTTCCAGGTCCCACTCATTTACTGCCAAGTTGCAAATCATCCCAGCACATCCAGGGAAGCTGCTCCAGGCCCGCTGTGTGCTGTGGGAGAGCGTTTGGGAAGAGCAGGGGAACAAGAGCTCTGCTCTGGTGATTGTTTGAGAGAAAGCACAGAAGTCTCAAGCACTGGGGGATGAGAGTTCCAGTTCAGTGGAAGAACAGCAGATCAGTGATGTCAGTGAGATCCTGGCTCTGCGTGGGGCTGAGCTGAACAGTCCAGTGCCCCCTGCACGGCCAAATCCTACAGAAACTGCCCCTTCAGAATGAGGGCATTGCTGAAATTCATCCCTGCAGCCTCTTGGACAAGGCTGCAGTGCGAGAGGGGCCTCAGGTAACGCAGAGCCCTCAGGTTTGCCGCTTGCAAACGAGAGAAAAGGAACAAACTGGCACCGTTCCTCAGGGATGCGCACAGAAACATGAAGACACAAAATGTCACAGCTGTGCCTGCAAACGTTCATTTTAAAGACACTAATGCACATAATTTGCATAGTCTGTGGCACTTCCATTAATCTCGAAGCCCTGAGGGATTAAATGAGCTGCAGTCCAAGAGCAAGGGACTGTTTGCTCAGACTTGGAGACAAGGCCCTGAACTGCCGATTGAAATAACTGCTGGCATTTTCCAAGGGTTGCTCCTCAGGGACTTGTCCTTCCCTACAAACCTCAGCTCTGCTCCCAAGCTCTGCTCAAGGGGTGGCTACACATTCACCAAACAGCTGGGATGCACTTAGAGAACGAGAGGAGTTCACGGGGAGCAGATGGAAGAGGCTGAAATGGTTCTCCAGGCTGATTTGAGAAAGGCTGGACAGCACAGCCACAGCAGAGCCAGGGCACAGAGGGGACAGGACCATCCACAGAGGCAGCGAGGGATGGTTTAAAGTCAGCCCTCAGTCACCCAGTCCTAAATGCCTGAGAAAGGTTCAAGGACTGTGAGAAGCCCTCAGATCCAAGGGGGCTCGTTCGTCTCTGTGCTGGTTTCTGAAGCACTTCCCTCAACAATCCCCTGAGATGATGGATTTGCAAAACTCTAAACCTAATCACAAAGTCTTATTGCCTGATTTGGTTTGTAATTTTGCAGTGCATCTACTTCAAGTCTGGCACAGTCTGAATAAGACAGACTGGTTTGACAGAACGTTTATGCAAAGCTTCTGAATTCAGGCCTTTTCTGTAAGAAAATCCCGTTTGACATCACTTGGCAGAAGTGGGAGGTGTGCAAACTACCCTAAGGTGAAAAAGAAATTCACCAAAAACAAAGGTGAAGTATTTAGCCCCAGGAAATTAGTGAATTTTGCACTCTCCAGTAATTAGAGATGAACTGAAAATCGTGTTTTAGGCAACATGAACAACCATGGTCTCGTTTATACTTACCCCCTGCACAGATGCTGGAAGGCTCTGCTGCCAGGATTTCTATACAGGATTTCTTCAAAATCTAAGAGACACAAAATGTCATGAAGTACCTCAGCCTTGTTCCCATGGAAACGCAGATCTGAAAGGTGAGGGAGTGCCCTGGTCCCACATAAACATTTTTCATTCGTGGCACAATTCTGGCTCTGAGCTTTTCACTCTGATCCACCCGAGGAAGTGTCTTTGGTCTCCTTGGGTTGGAGTGAGGATGCCAAGCTCTCCACCCTCCCAGGGCAGCTTTGCCTTTGTGCAGGGGGATCTGCACCCCAGGGTCTGCCCTCCACCCCTGCCGTGCCCTCGGAAGGGCTGGGGAGGCCCTTCCTCATCATCATCCTCCCCCTTGAGGTCACACCTCCCTCCCCAAAGTTATTCTGGATCCAAAGCTCCAAGTAAAACATCACAAGTTTAGGCTGAACTCTGCAGCCCAGCTCCAGCTCCAGCTCCTCGGAGCCAGAGCCTGTGAGCCCCACGAGAGCAGCACCGAGCGCGCGGGGGGCTCAGCCCCAGCCCCTGCACGAGGCAACGCTGATCAAAATTCAGGTCAGCTCCAAGAGACAAGCAAATGTCAGCCAAGCATCATGACTCAAATCCAGCATGAAAACTATTTTCCCAACTTTAAATTGAAACATCTGTAAGGAAGGAACAGCAACCAATACAATAAATTCTGTAAGGAAAAGATAACATTTTTTTTTCTCTGCAGTCACAGCGCCCTGCCTCAAACACCTAATTGCAAAAGCTACACATAGAGCCAGGCTTTGTTTTTTTTAAAACTTTTAAACAGGAGTTTGAGTTACTCAGAAAGCAGGGCTGAAAGTACCAGGGGACTGAAGGAGGCAGGATGGTCTGAGCTGGTGGCAGCCTGAGAGGTGAGGAGAGAGAAGATTTGCAGGAACAAGGTTTTACAGGAACTGTCAAGCGGACAAAAAGAGAAAGTCAACAGCTGAGAACAGAACAGAGAAGCACCAGAAGAATTTAAAAGACAGAATAAGGAAAACCACAAAGAATGTAAAATGCAATCAATACTTTTCATTTTTAAATGAAGTAAACGCTCACATGGTTAAGTTTGAAAATCACTGCTTCTATTCAGCTCTTTGCAAACATTCCTGCTGTGAGCCAGCTCGGGGAGAAGAGCAGGTGTCTCAGTTAGATGATGCAGATCTCCCAGGCCAGTCTAATCCCTTTACGTGACTATAAAAAACTGGCCTTAAACACTTTTACAGTGCCAATTGCAATATTTATTTTGATTTAGATTAAGTTTCCAATGCTCCAAGCACACACCCTGACTTAAAGCGAACATCAGGCAGAATTATTGCAAAAGGCAGAACTATTGCAAAAAAAATTCCTTTATGTCTCTTCCTGATTAAAAAATACATTAAAGAATGATTCAGCATCTTCATTGTAAAAGATTTCATCAGGTCTCTGTTTTTCGGAGAAGTGCACAGCCCTGGTGGGCTGGAGGGGCACCCATGCCTGGTGTGGCTGCCCAGGACAGCGAATCCCATGGAAGGCTGGTGCTGCCAGCTCCCAGCCTTGCGCCCAGGAGCCCCCCTGACAGCAGCTGTGGGACAGGGGCCCCACACCCCCATTCCTGCAGGGAGAGCCCTCCCGGCTCTGGGCTCCTTGGACGCTCCCTGCAGCATTTGCTGGGCCCTTTGCTACAGCAGCCTCGCGGGGCAGCGCTGGGGACAGAGCTCCCTCCTGCTGTGGGGGTGTCCTGGTGTCCCCAGCGATGCAGCTCAGACCCCAAACCCGGCTCCTCTTGTGCTCTCTGGGGCTCCACTCAGGGCACACAGGCTCTGCAAGGGTCTCTTGTTCGCATTTGCTGACATGAAAAGCCAGGTGAGAAATGGAACACATGGGAATGGATTTTAGCCCTACCTGCGACCTTTGTGCCAGGTGAGGCACTGAGGGCCAAGAGCCAAGAGAGGCCCCGCAGGTCACTGGGTCCTTTTGGGAACAAAGGCAAGAAGGGGAACGAAATTCTGCAGCTGCTGGAAGCTTTCACTTGATATTCTACTCCATAAGCACACAGGCAGATTATTTCCCCACTGCAGCTGCATATTTCTTATACATTCTTTGCACCGAATTTGGGAATGCTAATTAGCAAACAGGATGCTGAAGTGTAACAGAAGGTTACTGCCTAATGAGTGGTGGTGGGAATGACCTGCAGTCTGATGCCAGGTGCTCATTAGCAAGCTCTGTTCCATTTCTGAACCCCAAAGTCTGTTGCCAATTACAAAACAGCCACTTACTTATGAAGTGCTTCCTGTCCAATATCTACATGAGCTAGGCAAAACAAATACATTTAAGTCCTTTTTAGAATGCATTTGGGGGAAGAAAGTAGAAAGCTGATCGTACACCATTAAAACTAACGAGAAACTGCAGCAGAGGCTGGGGTTATCAGCTGACAAACATGTTGTGTGCCCATGACAGACTTTGCACTCGCAGGACACGTCTGGAATGAACTTTCTCTCATCTCTCTCCCCATTCAGGGGGTCTCAGCCCCCTCCCTGCACCAGGGAATCTGCAGTTTCTCATCTGCCAGTGCAGTTTGAGCATTCAGCTCAGGATGGGCACACAGAGCCATCACCACATTCCTCACACACTGTCTCGCTGATGCTCACATCGAGTTCTCCCCAGAGTCCCCACACTGAACACATCCAGCACTGCAGGTTGCCCCAGGAAACATTTGTGTAACAGAATTATTCAGTGTATTCCCAAGCTAGAATTTCCTGGGGTGAAGGAGCACCTTGAGCTGTCACACCGATTCTGAACTGCTCTATCAATCCTAAGGGCTGAGGCAGGACCTGAAAACTGCTGAGAGGAGCTGAACACCATTGCAAGAGGATCCAAAAGGAGCACTCAGAAATTAAACTTGAAAGGATGAAGCATTTGTACAATTGATAACGATAGGAGATATGAAATGAATGAAAATACTCACGGAGTCTATGATCCCCTGCAGGGCTTCAAACCCATCGTTCACTGGGAAGACGTGATCCTTGCTGTCAGCAATGCGAGCCAGCTGACACCGTGGTGAGCGGAGAAAGAAAACAGAAGGGCAAAGAATGAGATCAATTAGCCAGCAGGCAGCAAATTAAGACTTCTCCAGACTAATTAGCTTGCAAATAAAACCCTCAAATACTCAACTACTCTTTCTGGATTGTTACTGTATTCTGGCTTATGAAGCAGTGAAATGTTTCTCTTGTTAGCCTGATTGACTTCATAAAGCTTTGATCAGGGATCAGAAAGACTTGGAGACAAGACAGAGCACGGCTTTCTCTGCTCGGGGTCTAATGATCTTTAGTGCAAAGGTTGGACTCCGTAATTATGGAGGTCTTTTCCAACCTTAACTCTTCCACAATTCTTTGAAATTCTGCCCCATGTGGAGATGCAGGCCTGATTCACCTTTCCTGTCACGACAGAGCTGTGACCTCTGGTCCTGTGTTCAACCATCAGAGAGCCACAGAGAAGGAAGCAGGGAGGTAAGAGGAGATGTTTTCCCAGTGGAGGTTAAAAGGTACCAGAGGAGCATTCAGAAACCTCCATGAGGAGGAAGAGGGGCCTTCCTGGGGTGGTGCAAGGTCAGGGGAGCCAGGACTTCACCTGCAAAGAGCTGCGTGCAGCTTCAGCGGCCAAGAGCACGCAAAGGGTTAAGGCAAAATCGAAGCCCAGCTCAGCAGTAACGAGCTCTCCATGCATCTGCTGGAGCACACTCAAGTTTGAGTGCTGCAAGGCCAAGGTTTGTTCCAGTAAATCTGCCCTGGCAGGGGCACCACCAGCCCAGCAGGCTTCTCTGGAGTTTCCTGTAGCTCTGCAAGCTGCAGGCAGCGGAGCAGCCACACATTCCTCCCTAAAGCCCACGGGCTCCCCCTTTCCAGAAGCTCCAGTTTCCAACTCCCTGCTCTGCATCCAGAGCCATCCTCGGGCAGATTTCCCCTGCCTGCTCCAGGCAGGGCAGGAAAGCCCCTCAGTGCTGGCTGGGCTGCAGAAGCTGCTGTGGCAAAGCTGGATGTTTACAGCTTCCTCAGTTCATTCCCCATGATCCTCCTCCTCGTCCATTCTGGGACTTCAGGCACAGCATCTAATTCCAAGTCATTTTTTCACCATCTAAATGCCTTCAAGTAGCAGCTGTCTGAGGTCTGCTGCTTTATGTCTGGTCTCTGTGCCATTCTTATTCCCTCTTTGCTTTTTCGATGACTTACCCTGGGTTACCCCAATCTCTGAGACTGATTCAAAGGAGATTGTTTTAAACCAAGTTTGGTTTGACTCCCTTTTTGAAAGCTGAAAACCTGGAAAAAGTCTTTCAGCCTCCACTTCTGTGCAATGGGACTGTGCAGGTGCTTCTCTCATATTAGAAAAATGTCAGCTATTACTGTGTGAAATACAATTCGTGGACACACTAACATTCATCTGATAAATTTAGAAGTGCAACAGAACACTGTAAAATATTTCTCACTAATGAAACGGTTTGCTTTTCACAGCATAGTTTTCCCCCGAAAGGAAAGCTGCACTGAAACTGAGGTGTTGTGTGGCAATACTTCAGTTTTATGGGGAAAAACATCCCCACAACCTGTCCCTGCCCGCAGCTCAGGCCGGACGCTTTGCTGTTCTTCATGTGCCTTTCCCCTGCCTTTCTCCAGCACTGGCGAGAGTCCCTGGGGCAGGCAGAGGGGCAGCTCTGCCCAGCTGGGGATTCACAACGGGCCTAAAGCCAACACCCAGCCCCAGCCACTTCAGACAGGCAACAGAAGGAGAGGGAAACCCCTTGAGAAGCCTTGAGAAGGTGATTCAGGGGTGGGTGCCCTGTCCAAGCTTTGCCAAGCCCTCAGTGGCCACGGGGGCCTCCTTTACCTGGGTCTCGTTGAAGTCTTTGACACCCACACAATACACGGTGGCTCCCAGGTCCCGCGAGCGATTCGCCTGCAACGAGGAGAGGGCAGGACAGGGTTACCAACGGGATGGGATGCAGGTTCCTGAAGAGCTTAATCATAACTCACTCCTCCTCTGTAAAATGAGCAGTGGGAGCTTATCAAAAGAGGAGTTGAAAAGTTTTCCTTCCTGATTCCGTAAAATCGGGTTTTATCTGCTGCTAGAGCAGATAAAAGCTATTACTTAGTAAAGAAACTCCCAAGGTGTTTGGTGGATTTTAAAAAGCTGATTAGTTCACCTTTCTAGCTCCTCCAACTTGCCCAAAGATGTCAGACAGGCTGGAT
The DNA here is from genome assembly GCA_013397935.1 of Dasyornis broadbenti. Taxonomy (NCBI): domain Eukaryota; kingdom Metazoa; phylum Chordata; class Aves; order Passeriformes; family Dasyornithidae; genus Dasyornis; species Dasyornis broadbenti. Next base: position 22,020 of record VZRN01006400.1, on the reverse strand, counting down.
CAATGTCACCACTTAGGGCACACGCCAGTGTATCAGTAACCTGAAACGCTTTCGTGGTTCCTGGTGCAGGTGTGTGTGCCTGGCCTGATGATGTCCAAAGGTGAGACACACTCCATTCCACCTGCCCTAGAGCTGTTTCATTCCCAGTGTTTACACAGCATCCTGAACTAAAGGGAGAGCGCCCACAGGTTTGGTTTTCCCAGGCTGTTTCATTGAAGAGAGATTTGCATTTACTCTTCAAAAGGCAACTGCTCCAAATGCGTAAGTGTGAATTTAGTAATTTAATTGTATTTCAGCAGAACAGGAACACCTGAGCTGACTGGAAACTCCTTCCCAGAGGAGATGGTAGCAAATCAAATTCTGTGGGAAGACTGTAGCCATGCACGTTGCTCAACAGCAAAGGGCTTTTCTAGCAGAAGAGCATCATTCCAGTTTTACACTGAAAGCTTCAACCCAAACAACCAGAGCAGCTCAGAGTGTGAGTGCCGAGCTCAGGATTTCCTTCCACCAGCCCATAACTGTTTGTCCCCAAACCAAAACAAATATAACCCTTCTGACCTTTCAACTTGTTCATTCACCTCTAAAAACAAACTTGTTTTTCTTGTGGATTTTTTATTTCAGAAGGGAAGAAAAAAGAGATGAACTGTAAGGAGAAGAACTGTAGATTCAGGACATTTGCTGGAGCAATATTGGTTTTACTCTACAAACCCATTCCTTTTGTTGTTATTGGATTTAATGCTGCACTTTGGGCAGACTGAGGGGAAAAATTCTGTCCATAGCAAATTCATGCAAAAATCCCATCTTCCGAGCTTAGGTCATGCTGGTTTGTTTGACTGGCAAGTGCCAATGGTTCATCTCTGCAGGGAGAACCGTCCAAAGGACAGCACAGGAACATTCTGCAGCAAAACTTTCACCCCACGGTTTAGCTAACACTGCATAGCTCACTAATTTAATGAGGATGTTGAGAAGAAGTGTGTGGATCTTGGAAATATTTGTGGAAATGTTGGGTTGGATGATCTGGAAGATTTTCTGATGTGACAGAGGCCATCCTCTTTCTGCAGTTGTTACTTTTTGTGAGAGAAAAAAAATGAAAGTGAGAATATTCAACATTTCCCAGAGCAATCCAGTAAATACTGAAACTTTTCAGCTGTGAGCTATTCCTTCTCCTAGTGTTTATTTTTAACTGGGAGTTTTAACCCCTCTCCCTTCCCATGAACAGTCTCAGCTGTGATGAGGCTGAAGCTGCTGCTGTTAATGGTTATCCTTGAAGATTTATGTCTGCAGAGCACCAAAACGGAGTTTTCTCTCTGGGGGAAAAGGTTTTCCTTATCTTTGCATTCACAGCAGCAAGCCCAGACATTTCGCTGTCTCCCTGACTACAAGCGTGTCAGTCACTTACCTCCCTCTCCGAGTAGAAAAACAGATCTTCGTGGAGCTCTCCATCTGTCAATGCAATGATGACACTGGCAGTTCTGTAACCTAAATACACAAACCTCTTCAGTCCCTTGCCTTTGGCTGTGCTTGTTGAACTACCTTAGGAAACATCCAGTGTCTCCAGCACACCTGAAGGCCACAGCTGTGGTAGTATTTCAGACTGCAGCCATCACAAACCCAATGCGATTTGTTCCTACTTAGTTCCTGGTTTTATTAGTGCTGTCAATTCAGGAAATCAAGAGGAGTTTTTTCAGCTTGTGATAAAAGGCTCAATTGGGATTTAACAGAGATGGTGGGGAAAGGGCCTAAAATCTTCAAGATTCCTAAGTAACATTTCAGAAACATCATTAAACCTTGCAGCCTTCCCTTCCAAACCAGAAAGCTTTTACATCGATTGCAGGGAAGGAAAGGACAAACATTTTTCTAATTGTCTGCACTTAATCTTTTACCTAACAGCTTCTCCATGTACTTGTGTTTCAGAAGGAAGAAGAAATGATTACCTGAGTCCCCCAGGAAAAGGAACAAAGTAAGGCACCAGACAGTTTTGGTAAGAGTGGGCACCTTCAGCCAGGCTGGCTTCTCACTTTTGGCCTGAAACTCTTTAATTCCAGCTCCTTAAAGCTCCACTTGTTCTTTTTCCCTTTCAGGAACACTACCCTGACTGGCACCACTTTCCTGCAAGAATAGAAGCCACCCCCACCCTTCCCACAGTGAAGCTCCATTTCAAATCTGTTAAAGTTATCAGTAAAGAAGAAAGAGAAAAAAACATTCAATGGATCAAGAAAGTCTCTCACCGTGAACATTCTCGTAGTAAATCTGTTCGCTTGCCTGAAATGAAATCAGAATATTATTAGCAATAAATCAGTAGTAAGTCCTTGGGAACATCTACTCACGCACCAGAAAGAAAAGGACAATGGCAGTGAGGATGTCACATTTGCAGTTTACACCTGAGCTCTGCTTTCAGGTATCTGCTTCACTGGGCAAGGCTCTTGCCTCTGGGTTTGATTGCATCCCTGCAAGGTCTTCCCAGTGAAACCACCCCCAAGGCCAATGATAATGTCATCACCCACTCTCTTCTCTGAAAACCTCATCCGCTTTCTCCCTTGAGAAACATCCTAGGCCCAACGCTAAACGTTCCCCAGCTCCTCTAGATCAACGATTCCAATTGCAAATAAACCAACAGCGTCAGGTCCCCTGAGATTCTGCTGTGCGTCCACATTTCAGTGTGATTTGCCATGGGCAGACACTTCAAACCCCTCCCAAATACACATCAGACGTGGAAGGGAGTGCAGGAGTTCAGGTTTAGAGAAACTCCTGAGCTTGTAAAATAGATAAAAAATATACCCAGAAGGAGAAGGTCAGAGCAGGCAAGAATGTCTGCCCAGCGTTGTTTGGCCATCCCAGGTCTGAGCTGTGGCCTCAGCCCACTCTGACAGGACTGAGAGCTTCCCACCCCTCGTGGACACAGAGCCACGTGGCACTGAATGCCAAAGCCTTCTGCAGACAAGGCAGCTCTCCCCATGGAAGCTGAAGGCAGAAATAAGGATAATGAGTGGAGTTTGCAGCTCCAGCACTGAGCTCTTACAGTTCCCTGTGCTCATTGCGCAAAAGGACACGGTCCCACTCCTGGACGCAGCCAGGGTTATTAACCAGCCCCCCCGGTTCTGCAGCCCCTGAGGAGCAGCAGGCACTGCTCAGGCACTGAGCCTGCATTAGTTACCCTCTCAAATCCTTCGTGCATGTAGGTGTCACCTCCTGGCAGCACCTTCTGCAGCTCCTCCAGGCCCTGGCGGATCTGCTCCCTGGAATGAATGCACCCTGTTAGATCCAGGCCCAAAGTCATCAGGGTATCCTGACAGCCGGGTGAAGATGTGCCTGGCAGAGCCACACACACACGGGTGGGAAACAGAGTTCACCCAGAGCTTACACAGGCAAGGTAAGTCTGGGTAGATCCCTCTGTACCACAGTAGCTGTGCCCCCAGTGTTCCCACTGCCTGGGGAAAGCGTCACAACAGCGCCATCTCCAAGCTCGGTATCCACTCATTTCACACATTTCTTCCTAAATAAATATTCCCTGGTCAAACCTCAGCAGCTGACTTGCACCTGGCTCACTTTCCTCGCGTTTGCTGACTTGACTGTACAAACATCATCACACAAGAAATGAGAGTCTCAGGCCATCCTGGCAATGCTGGTTCATGTGGACATTGCACCTTCAGCTCCTGGTCAAACTGACTCGAAGACTGAAGCCTTTCCCCGTAGCCTACTGTGACTCAGGGAATGTTTTAATTCTTTTCGGCAGTGCCAGGCTCAGTGACAGATCAGCTGCAGGCTGTGTGGGGTGGACAGTGATTTGTTGTTCCATGGAGTGGCAGACATCAAATCCTGGAACCCAGCACAGGCCAGGAGTGTTTAATTCCAGATAAAAGCCTGCAGTGTGTGGGGTGTATCTGAGCAAGGGACACAATCTTCATGGGAAAGGGATGAAGTCACTGCAGGCAGGACCACACAGCCATGCCAGAAGCCTCTACAGTTTTGTCTCTGCATTTTTTGACTACTTCAGAAAGCCCCGTTGGTGTGATCACACCCTCAGAGCTCACTTTGTGAGGCTGCTTGCAGCAGGGCATTGGCGTTGTTCAGTCTGCACAGCAGTGACTCCCTCAGGGAACAAGGACTGTCTGCTTTTGCCAAGGGCTGCGTTATCAAACTTTCAAGAACCCGTTTTGTACCTGTGATATCCAAAACCACTGCGATGCTATTCTAACTTTCCTCCTCTCAGACAGCCATGCACATACCAAACCAAAGCTGGATATAAAATTGAGCATTTCCTGTGATCAAAACTATTTTTCCAGGGACAAACACTGGAATTTTAAAATACACATCAAAAGTCCTTAAAAAATGTCAATCCACTCCCATTAGATGCACAGAGTTTCTCCGACAGAAATGCTCAGCACCCTCAATCCCCACACTCGGAGGCTGACACACCCCACAGAGGCAGGGGCAAGGTGGGGCAAGTTCTCCCACTGCTGCAGTTTCCCAGGTGAGAGAGGCCAGTGTGAGCTGAAGCTCCAGCACACACCTCGTTTCCAGTCCCCAGTGAAACCCAGCAGCTCTGCACTCAGCTGGCCGCTGCACTAACCCCGTATCAATATCCTGTTCCCAGTCAACATTTCAAGGACAGCTGGATAAATATGGAATACATTTCCACATGGGAAGCATTTCAGTCTCACAGTTGAGAGCCTGAGCAGAAAGATCTCTGCAATGGGGCTTGCTCACAGGGTGGGTCACAGCAGGAGGCAGGGAGCAGGTTTTCCTTTGGCACCCAGTTAAACAAACGTGGTTCATTCTCTTTATGGCTGCTGCTCCAGTGAGTGGCAGCTTAGGCTGGCTGGGTTTGAGGACATCTCCAGGCTGGTGTGTGTGTGCAGTGCTCTGGAGGAAGGCAGCCAGTTTCCTCCCGTTGCTGCATGGCAGCTGCTCTGGTATGTGATTTCAGACATCCAATATGTAAAACACATGCTGACTTATGGAGCCTACACATGTGTTACATATATTTCTGCTCCACGTGGCAATGAAGTTAACAGAGGAAGCAAGAGCGATTTAAGGAGCTCGTCCAGCTCTCCTTGGAAGTCCGAATAAAATAAAAAAGGAATCCATCCCATAGATTTGACTGGGATTAACTTGGGGGTCTGCAAGGGGATGCCAGGAACATGCTTCACAAACAAGGCAAACAAATCAACCTGTTATTGCCAAAAAATACAATTGCAGTCCATCCCAAACGAGTTTGCCTGTGACATACCTTCAGACCTTCAAGGAAATCACGTTCCCCTCTACCCCAGGAGTGTGGGTGTCACCTCTGGCTTCCAAGCCTGTTTTTATGGGAAGGGAGTTTCATCTATTTGTTTGCAGAAGGAAACTTCCAGAGGATGTTTCATAGGCATTGAGTCTCTGGTTCTCTGACAAAATCCTGAACCTCCGGGGAGTGCAGGCTCCCTCAAAGAAACCAGTGTGAGCTGAAACCCTGCCAGCTGACAGAAAGACATTTAGAAGTTGAAATTAAGAAGGGAACCTCTGCCTTTAGAGGCCTTAATGCATTCTAGTTTGTGAGAATGGGCAAGTGACTCTTCCAGTTAAATTGAGAAGCACAGAGGTGCCACACCACTGCTCCCAGAGGCCTGGAAATCACTGAGCAAAGAAGGTGAAGGAAGCTGCAAGGACACAAAAGCTGCTGTGTGCCTCTAAACCTCTTCTTACCTGTCTTCTGTTAACCTCATTAGAATTGTCCCTCTAGTTGAAAAAACAATGAAGGACATCCTCAGCTGAGGGCTGGAGGAGAGAAAAAAAGTGAATTAATGCGGTGGTGCAGAGCAGAGCTTGCTGTGTGTGTAACACAATCTCGGGACACGCTGCCATCCCAGTTACAGCCCGACAAGATGAAAGACACGAGCAGGCAGGAAAATGTATTTTGCCCTGGGCCTTCTTAGTCGAGGAGAGCCTTGGGGAAGCCTTGTGGAAGATGTAAGGAACACTTGCATCGCAGCCTTAGGATTGCTAAAGCAAGAGAGGCTGAAATGCATCCCGGTATCACCACGGCACGAGGGAAGGCTCGTTGTGTTTATCACAGCACATTCCACCCCTGTCCCCAGGGATTCCTCAGCCACTCTCGAGTCATTCAGAGCCTGAAAGCGACAGCCACAGGCTCTCCCTGCAGACCCAAACTCCTGCACCTCAGGCAGCAGCTCAGAGACAGGAGGATTCCTTGCCCACAGAAACAGGATTTGCTCCATGGAAGGCAGGCAGGAATAAACGCAGGAATGAGCTCCTCTCCTCCCCTTTCCCACAGAGCAGAAACGTGGGGAGAGCAGGCAATGGGTGATCTGAGAAAAGCATTCAGAGCTCTTTCCCCACCACATCCCCAGTGGGAAGCAGCACTTGCTGAGGCTGGGAGCCTCTGGCAGCCCCTCCCCATCAGCGATCTGCAGCCCTTCTCACCTGATGAACTTGCGGGCCAAGTGTTCCACGAAATGATAGATCTCATTCCAGTGGTGCAGGACACTTCCTGATCTAGGGAAACAACGAGTTCAGGACATTTTAGTTTAAGTTTTCCCAGCCATATGTTCTGTCCCACATTGCTCAGCGAGGCATTTGCTTTTATTCCGTTCAACACTCATGCCCGTACTCTCCCTTTAAAGAGAGATCAAACTGTAATTGACATTTCCTACTTAACTTTAAAAAGCAAGAATAATTCCCACTCCTTGCAAGTGTTTGAGGCTGCCCTTGGCAGTAGCACATGGCAGTGAGGCTGGACCTTGACACAGCCTTAACCAAATAAACCCCATGTGAGTGAAGAGCTGTCTCTGCACAATGTTTCAGATTAATTCCACCCACTCACTTCCAAACCATTACACAAAGCTTTCAGCTCAAGTGTACATTCAGTTGGAGGAACAGATTATTAAACTTCTCCAGTGTTTCCACTGTGCCAGAGACTATGAGAAGTAAAACACCTTTGTCCACATCTCAACTGCTCTGGTTAATTCTTTCACACCTCAGTTAAAGACAAAACAAACAAATTTCATTCCTTAGGAGAATAAACCATGGGCTATAATGGGATTGGATTATCATTCTTTATGTTGTAAGAATGAGGAAAAAATTAGGTTAATCAGAATCTTTCAGCATGAAATGCCCCTTCTGGCATAAAAACTTCTATGAACACTGGAATATTAATATTGGAAAAAAAATTCCTTCCTAGAGTTGGAAAATAAATGTGTCATCACCTATTTAATTCACTGAGTACAATTAGAAACATTTATAGGGGAAATAATCATTCCAGTTTTAACAGAAACTTCACTGATCTGCTGCCTGAGGAAGAAAAGATTAATATTTGAGATGGCTTTTCACTTCACAGGAAGAAAAGGCATCTGCCCTGCTCTGTTCCACCTCAGATCTGAGAATGAATGAAGAGCCAGGGTAGCTTCCCCCAGCCTGGCTGCTCAGGGCGCTGCTTCCCTTGTAGGAGCACGAAGAGCTCATTGTGGGGGTCACAGGCATTTCCTGCCCCCTCTCCCCACAGCCAATTTTCATTCACAGCCATTCGGGAAAAGCCTCGCGCTCCGTGGTTCCTGGAGCTGTTCTTTCTCTGTATGACCCCGGCACGTCCATGCACTCAGGATCTTTGCTCAGGGACAAAAGCATCTGGGCCCTGTGCAAAACCTGGGGCCAAAGGACTCAAAACCAAAAGCGGTTTTTAAGGCTGGCGTTGCAGACCCTGCTCTGAACACGACTGGGGACGGATGGCAGAGCAGACGTGGTCACAGGCAAGTGCTCTCGGTGCTGAATTAGTTCCTGGCTCTCTTCACCAGACCAGGACATGAAATGGTGGCTTGTCCTCCACACAAACGTGTGTCCAAGAGGACTAAGGAACACCAATAGCAAAGGTCTTGATAAACCAATTAAACCACAGACGGGGGGAAATGGGTGTCATGAGAGATGAGGGGTGGTGTACATCAGCGCTTGCTCTCAGACAGGAAACTTAAATCCTGCTGCATCCAAATCGTAAATTGATGGAACAGAGACACACAAAGCTCAGCCCCAGGTGCAAATTCCCCTTGGATGGATGGGATAACTCTGAGACCTTGAATACAACAGGCGCTCCAGTCCCAGCAATGCCAAACAGCCCAAATAATTTCCTAGAACTGGCCTGGAAAAGAAGTCTTTATTGTCTTCAGGTGGTGAGGCAGAAAGAAACACCTGACTTCACAGCAAGGGTTGCATCAGTCTCCAGAAGACATGGAAAGCCAAGGCTTTGTTACTCATAAACCAATTAGTTCTTATTTCAATGAAATGTGTTATTTTAGACCATATATCCACCTCTCAAAAAATACACCCCAGTAAGGTTTCCAGACCCATCTGGTAGCAGCCCCAGGAAGCTGGGAGCAGCAGCCCCTGACCAAGCTCCTCCAGCCAGCAGCTAAAACACCCACACCCCTCTCCAGGTTCAGGGAAATCTCTGGCAGCAGGACACTTCCCTGGAAGCTCCATTAGCCTTGGAAAGTCGGGTTGTTTCCTCCCCTCTGAACTAAAGCTGATCATCCCTTCAAATGACTGTTGCAGCTGGGAAGGACACCCGGCCACCTCAGGTATGTGGGTCACCACATGAAACCCTGACACCTCCCATGGCTCTGAAGTCATGCATTTTTGAGAAGAGTGTTTGCCAGAATAAGGCTCAAACCCAGCAGCTCAGTTCAGGGATGTGCCAGCTGACAGGTCCACAGCACATCCTGGCCTTTCCAGCCCTCGTTCTGCTGCAGCAACTCAAACCTCCCTAGACTTTGTTTTTCTTGCACGTTTTCATTCAAAGACTCCACTTTTCCATTTCTGTTGTTGCACCTTCTCAGAATACCCACAGGTTTATTCAGTTCCCAAACTAGAATAATCACAGAATCAAGCCCACACACCCTGACACCCAGAGCTCACATGAGTTACGCGCTCTGCAGCTGACAGAAGGACATAAAGACACTTGGTTCCGAGGCTGATGTTTATCCAAAAATCTCCTTGCACTTTCCTGGGTTTGGACTAACGCTAAGAAGTCTCATGGCTCTCAGAGATGGCATTCACTTGAGAAGTTGTGCAGCATCTCTTTGTTGAGCTCTTTAAAAACAACACAAACGGGCCAAAACGTGTCCTTTGTCTTTCCAAATACTTCAGGAGCAATTTTGAGAGCACAAGGATGTTTGAGAGGTGACGCAATTCTTTGAGGAAACACTGTTATCTCGTGCCACACTTCACACGAGCCAGCTCAGCAGGGACGCTGCCGAGCACTCGAGGTCACAGGGTCTGTAGAGGTTCAGTTCAGAGCAGGACGAGCCTCTAAGCCCAGTCGCAGTCCAAGAACATTCTTCTCCTCCTGGCTGGCAGGGGGTGTGCAAAAAACAACTCACAAACAAGTAGCCATGGATTTAATTTCCATCAGGCAGCAGATAAAGTGCAGAGTGCTGCAGGCAGATGTTTCATCCTGGCTGTAAGGAAGCTCCTGGCCATTCCTTCCACCAAGGAATAGTTACCCAAGAGGCATCACTGGGTAAAAACCACATCCACAGGTCCTGACTGGCGAGGATTTCACGCATGAATTCAGCTCACTGCGATTGCCTGCCCTTGGCAGAATCAGGAGTTAATTACCTTCCCTCGGGCAACAAGCAAAAATAAAAAATGCACAAATTTCTCCACCCTGCCTTGCTGGCATCCCTCAGCCCTCAGAGAAAAACCATCCTCCACATCCTTGTCAGCCCCTGCCATCCCAACAAAATGCACACCTGGGATCCTGGAACAAACCCAGGAAATCCCTCCCTAGGTCAATGAATAGCAGAGATGGTTCTGAACTCTCTCTGCAGACACTCAGTGTCACCATTCCCTACTTCAGGCTTGTGATTCCTCCACGGGGAGCAGCTGGAACATTCTCCAGCTCCGGGAGTGCTGTGGTGAGCTCTGCTCCAGGGCTCGCTCTCCATGGGGAAGGAGCAGATCCTGTGGCTCAGTTTCCCTGCCTGGGGTCTGCCTGTTTCCATTCCACTGTGGCCCTGTGTCTTCCACAGGCTCAGACGTCATGGATTTCAGCGAGGGAAGAGCACAGAACTGCAATTCAGGGCCTGTTGAAGTTACATTAGCTCAGAGGTGCAACACAGCACATCCATGGGGTTTGAGAAAAACTTCAATTCTGCGTCAGCCTCCAGAGAAATGCAGCTGACAAAAGTTCTCTGCAGTACAAATCACGCTCTGAGCTTGTTTGGGTTTGGGGTTTTTTCCGTCTGTAGCAATCGAGGTATTCCAACTAAACCTGAAGAGCAGCAAAAGGAATAAGGCAGGTAGATCTTTCCACTGAATAAAGTAAATAAATCTTTCCCCTGGAGCATCAAGACAACTGGCACACTGAAGCAGCCGTGTCTCAGTCTTAGATTTTACCCAGTATTTTGTACCAAAGGGTTGTGTAATTCCAAGTCATTTATGCGGATGGAATGTGGGAGCTACTGCAAAACACTCAGGAGGATCAGTCAGAAACTTCATCTGGGAGCACTTCTGGCAACTCGCAAATACCATCCTGTCTCTGAAATTTATGGTTATTAATGTCAGTGCCATGGCTCTGGCAGGGATAATCTCCAGTATTTCCAAGCCTTTGATTCAAAATAACTATTCTTGATCAAGAAACTTAGGCCAATCATTTCAGCTAGTATGTTTTATGGGTTTTTTGGTTTCTTTTCTAAATTGTTGTATCGCTGTAGCATGAAGCTTTCCAAAGCTCAGCACAAAATGATTTCACATTACTCCATCCGCATCTGAAAAAAGCAGCACAGTTGCAGTGCCAAGGAGATGACACTGTCACAATTAGTGATGGAAGAGTGAGGTAGGAAGTTGTCTTCAGTACAAACAGCTAAACAGTCAAAATATGCATTTGATTAACACAAGAAACAAAGAAAGTGTGACTCAGCTAGAGAAAAGAGAGCTCTCTTTAAATAAGGCACTCGAGCTGTTCTCCATCAGAGCAGCTGAATTCAGCTCTCTCTGAAGGGAGAAGCCCCTTTTCGAGCTGGGTTTTACCTGTAGTTGCTGCTCTGGACAGAGGAGCTGAGGGAGCAGAGGGGCACGGGCAGAGCTCCAGGCGGGCAAGCGCTTCCTCCACGTTTTCAGCTCTGGAATTTGTGCCTGCGGGAGTAACTCTGCAAGCCCTGCTTTCGTGAGAGCCTCAGCCTCCCCAGCTCACAGGGAAACCGGAGGGGACCAGGGTGCTGCCCTTCTCCCAGCCCCTGTTTTAAGAAACTCGAGTACACACTTGAGTTGGAGTACACACAAAGCTTCCATATCAGGAAAATTTATAACGATGTGATTTACAGAGCACAGTGGGGTTTATGCACTGGACCTACCAAAGAAGTTACCACAACAATAACAAAGCAAGCAGTCAGGAGTTTCAAAGGTCCCTTGGGGACACAGTGACTTCTACAAAACCAAAATCCAAAGAAAACCTCCTTGGTATCAGCGTGTGCCGTTCCAGTTCATGCCTAGTGAAAGAACTCTGTGAAAAAGAACAAAGTAGGACTGACTTACTTGTCCAGAATGAAATACAAATCAAATCCTCCGTAGCAGGCAGGACCACCATTCTCTCTCTTCCCGCCGTGTCCATCACAGGTGAGTGTAAAGATTGCTAGGAAGACACATTTGATGCCAAATCTCAAGATGCTTTGCTTTGCAATGGCCATTATATCCAGAGAGGAGGAGAAAAAGAAATCTCTTCTTCCAAGGCTCCTTTATTTCACAGGTTTCTCCACAAAAGCCATTCAATGACCTTTAAAGGTATATATGTATATTGTATTCCTTAAACCTCCACTTGCAACAGTTGTTCTCAGGAATTGCAGGACTTTCCCCCTTGTTTCCCTTGCACTTCTGTTTCTTGGTTTCAGATTTCAAGATGCACAATACTGTATTTCACTTTTTTTTTTTAAAGGGACTTGACCCTCAGTCTCCCTTGCAGCTCTCAGAAAGCAGCACCATTGTTTGGCAAGCGCAGGAGCAGCCTCCTCACAAATCCTGCTTTGTCACAGACTTCACAAAATACAGGGAGGGTTTGTGGCTTTTCTTCCCCCCCCTTAATTATTATTGTTATTATTAAGATGGCAAGCTCTACTTTCCCTCGGCAAAAGAAGCTCGGAGAATGCCACCTCGTGGCCGAAGCTGAGCAGAGGCTGGGTTTCAGCAAATTTGTGCACTGAGCACATGAACGCCCCACAGCAGCTCCAGGGAGCGGCACAGAGGCTGTTTGCTCACAGCAGGAGCCCGGCTCTGTGCATGGAATCACAGCCTGGGCTGGGAAGGACCTTACAGCTCATCCCATCCCAGCCCTGCCACGCCAGGGACACCTTCCAGCGTCCCAGGCTGCTCCCAGCCCTGTCCAGCCTGGCCTTGGGCACTGCCAGGGATGCAGGGGCAGCCACAGCTGCTCTGGGCACCCTGGGCCAGGGCCTCACTGCCCTCCCAGGGAAGAATTTCTTCCTAACGTCTCATCTAAACCTGTCTGCCCCCACTCACTAAAAATGCCAGAAATAAAATGGAGGTTTTGTGTGAGAGCCCCGCCAGTGCTCGGGAAGAGCGAGCATGTTGTGCTCTTTGTGTGAGAGGCAATAATGAGGTGCTTTATTTGCATGCAGCTACGCAGGGCGGTTAAGCTCCTCCTGACGCCCTTGCTGTGTGAATAGAGCTCGCGTATTGAACCGATGGGGGATGGTGTCAGCAGATCGTGTTGTGTCAGCCACTCCCGGATGTGGGTCCGTGGGACCTTTTCTGAATCTCCCAGCTGGAGGAAGCTGGCTCTGCCAGCCCATGGTGCTGCTGAGAGCTGTCCCAGGACAGCATCGGGGGGCTTTGGGGGCACCCGTGGGTGCCCTTGGGGATGGCTCCCTTCGGCTCCCAAATGTCTGGCCTGTATGGTGGCTAATGGCTTTCGCCAAGATCTGAAAATCACGTTCCCTGTTTTTCATGGCACTTCAGGGAGCTGTCACAGCACTGTGTGGAAGTTCCTCACACTACCCAACGTTATTATCACAATTAAAGTCTCACTTGGGGCAGGAATTCCTGCCCAGCCAGTCCCTGAAGTCACAGGCTGTGTGTTCAAGTGCTGAAATCCAGCACAGCTGGGCTGGCGCTGGCACCACTGCACTCTCTTGGTGCTGTGGGACTCCTGGATGTGAGCTGGGTGCCTTTTCCAGGCTCAGTTCTACAACTCGAGGCTGACACTCAGTGGCCAAGAAGATTTTTTTCTTCCCTAGACTGCTCTAATTTGTCAAGAGATAAAGAGCTCCCTTGTCTCCTGCTTTTATCTGGCTTTTCCCTGCTGTGATTTTATTTGCCTCTGCTGTAACATTTAAGGCTGCAATGCTTAATTTTTTTGGTGATTCTGGATTGTTCTACCAGCTTTTTCAACAGTGGCTGCAAACACTGTGTATGGAAGCCTCTGCTGAGGCTTGCAATGAAAAGAGCAATGGAAGGGCTCAAATGGGACAAAATATTTCTCTAGAGGTGTTCAGAGATGAAAAATGGTAGAGTAATGACCAACAGGCTGGAGTTAATCCATGATGAAGGGATTTAATTGATAGCTCTGGTTACCACCTGATCTGTTTCAGTACTCAGTCCTCAAAAAGGAACCTCTTGAAAGAGGAGTTGCCAGGGAATAACAGCACTGGGGCTGGCTTTGGACAAAGCTGCAGCTGGAGCATCGACACAAGGTTCAAGAAAGGTAAGAATTTCCCACATAGCTGTTGTTATGACAGTACGTGAGGGCCAAATATTGAAGGACATCAAGTTTGATACATGATCCGAGATTGAATTGTGGTCCTTTAAAAACAAGAAAAGAAAAACAGTTACCATGAGGTATGGACTAAGACGCTGCTCTCTTGATCATTCCCCCTGGCAAAATGCTACAGGGAAGAAAGCCGCTTGGCTTGGTGCTGTGAAGAGCGAGTGTTTGGGGACTGCCTCGGTCAACTCGTCTGCAAGCTCTGAGCTGAAGGACAGCTGTTCTTAGGACGACCCCTTTTCTTTACCTGGCAATGGCAGAGGAGCTCCATGTGGGCCAAACCAATCTGGGCCCACATATGAGCCAACGTAAGCTTCCCAGAAAGGAAATGGAAGGGTTAGGATGGGGTCAGCTATGGCGGCTGTGACAGCACCCTGTTCCTGTCCTGATCCACGGAGATGCCGAACCCTTTGTGCAACTGCTGAAGCCCTCGGTTTCTGTGCGTCTCGAGGTGGAAGAGCAGCAGTTGTGCCTTTGTCATGCTCCAAGGGAAAAACCAGCAGGTCAGTAACACTCAGAATTCCCCTGCTTGCACTCACCGTTAACTTCGTAAGCCACGTAAGTTGTGACTCCTATGCACATGGAGAAGGTGTCTGGTCCATATGATTCAAGGTCACGAATGGTTCTCTTGACGAGGGTGAATGTGATGTCCTTTGCAGGGGGTCTTTGATGATTCTGGTTCTAAGCCAGATCACAGCATTCAGCAACATCAGTGCCCTGATCTGTTTAATTCCAGGCCATTTGTTATAAACATTTTAAGAATAATATAAGTGAGCTGCAACATTGGCAAAACTTGAAAACCCTCCGCTGAAAACAATGTGAATGAGGATATTCCAATTTTTCAAAGGGTTCAAGTTACATTGTTGTAAAATGTCATTGAAATTGATAAAAATATCTAATTAATGTTGTGATGAACCTGGTCTTCAAAGTACTTGTTGGTTTTCAAAATAGCAAGCTCTCACACATCAGTTTACTTTGCTTTAAGTGCAACTTTCCCAGTAACTGCTGCTTTTCATTCTTACCCTGCTGCCTGCAGCCAGTTGGGGAAGTGCATCAAAGCTGGGCATCTCTGTTCTGTTCAGTATGGAAATGTAGCAAGCTCTCTCTGGCCTCACTTTGGTTGCCATAAAGCCCTGTGAAATGAAGTTATTGACCGCTTGGAATTTATTCTTCCAATCATTAATACAGGAATTATGTACATATTTTAAAAAGTAATGAAACAGTTTTTACTGGATGTGTGAGCCAGTCTCCTCATCCAGTCTGTGAAAAGCCCTCTGCCTGCACTCACAGTGTCGTAGTTCCAGATGGTTTTCCAGGACCCACGGCTGGACTTTTGCTCGATGCTTGCCACCAACCATTTTCTGTTGATGGTCATAATTTGGTAGCCCCCACCAATGGACACTTTCTTGCTTACTTCCGTCTCTTGGTGATGCTAGGAAAACAAATGAAGGAGCACTTAGGCTTTCAATTCATTATCTTCCCAAGGCTTTAGAAAAATGGAAGGTTCAAGGAGATCTCGTGAAGCAGGGAATGCAGAAAGAGCAGCCATGTGGGAATTGGTCACTGTACTCACATAATCTGCAAGGGCTGGAGTCAGGACAAGTCCCAGAAGGACTGCAGTCAAAATCTGAAATGAAAACCAAATACAAAAGGGTTAACTGCTGCTCTGGCTGATAAATCCCATCATGAGAACCCTCCTTCCCTTTTCCTAATCTGATGTTTAAGGGTCCTCCTTGGAGCCTTTTTCCTTTCATCCTGGGACTGCATCAGGGCCCTACAAGGGAGTCACCCTTGCTTTACCCCAGCGTGCTGCAGAGCAGACACATTTCACTCTTGCTCTTCCAAGAGCTCAGTCTGGAGTTGCTTCTCAGACTTGTGCAGGCACACACAGGTATTTACAGGAGTGAGGAGAAAACGTTTCCATTTCTTCTCCCTGGCATTACAGGGAAGGGGTTGATGCACTGGTGCAGTGCTCCAGTTGTGCAAAAGCGTTGACAAAAGTGGACATGGATTAGGCTTCCTGTTTTCTGAATAATGTACAGCCAAGCCGTGAAAAAATCCTTACCTCGACAGCTCATTTGGGTAATAGGGGCTGAGTTGCTCATTCTGGAGGAGCAAAATGTCCCCAGAGAAAGCCTTTGTGCTCTGGAGAGGCAGAAGCACTTCTGAGGGATAAAGGAATGGGTTTGAATCAAAGTTTCAGTTTATAAGGAAGAAAAGCGTGCATACTCACAGGGAGATTCATCCTGACTGCAGAGCGGATGCTGCTGAAGGCAGAATAAATTATGTGAACCTCCCACCTTTTATATGTTTTCAGAATTAGGTGTGGAAGGGCTGAATGTTGCAATAAAATTATTTTGTCATTTGTTTCCCTGTCACATGCCCCTGAAAATTATTTCCTGGTGTAACTACTTGATAAATATGGGGATTGTACTTGTGCAAATTTTGACCTGCTGGAGTCTGATGATTAGGAGATAGGAATCTATTTGTAGACAAATAATGAATAGGTTTTATAGCATTTTTCTCATATGTATTGATTATTTTTGAATGTTCTCATGAAATTTAAGACCAGATACAGCCTAGAGAAATAAAAATAGAAAATAAACGTAAAAACTTTGCAGTAGACAAAATAAGGAAAAGTTTTTGTACTTTCCAAAATGCACTGTATGTTCCTTGTAACCATAGCGCCCACCAAAATATGTGGCCCCCCCAAATACAACATGGCCTCTTTAAATGGTTTTACAAGAAAGAGGCAGCTCAGGCTGAAATATCCCACATATGTGCAAGTCTGTCGAGGTCTCTTTGTACCTACTCAGCTTTACTTGGAGGTGAACAAGTAATTCATAACCTTGTTCACCTGTCCTCATTTGGGAACACAAAGGCTGTCAGTAGCAGACTCAGCAGGAGGTAGCAGGGAATTCCTCTGCACAGGGCGTGGGGTGCATTTTCCACATGGGCTCAAGCTTTGGAGCCTGTTCCTTCAGATAATGAAGCGATTCTCTCTGGGTAGCAATTGGTAAAGCTCAGGCCCCCGAGCATCAAAGAAACAAACCCAGAAAGCAGCGTTTAGGAGAACCAAAACTGGAGTTCAGAACCTGGACACACATCTTTGGCATGGGGAAGGTGTTATTTATGGGCAATGCAACTTTTGAAGGAGCCCTGCTGGGAAGGCTCTCTTCAGTTCTTGGAGCCTTTTCTCAGGCAATTGCCTTTCACACCGCTTTCATTTATCCTCCTACCTTGTCTCCGTGAGGTGGTGCAGGAAACTGTTTGTCGAGCCAAAACCTCTTGCACGTTGTATCAATTATATTTTTTCTAAAAAAACACCTTGGTTGCAATGCAGCCCTATTAAAAAGAGAAAAACAAGTTCTTGCTGCAAACAGTATACATTGGATGAAAGAAATGGATTACCAAAGATAAACACGTTTTATAAAAGACTTTATGCAGAGCAAACAATCATAGGCAAAGGAAATACCGGTCCTTTCAATTATATTATTTAGATAAATGTGTCGTGGAGGTTGACAAGGGACTTTGGTAAAAGGTAAATTGCCTCTTCCAGCAATGTCACCTGTATGATGTGTTCTTCTGCGCAAGCATAACCCCAGTGCCAGAGTGCTGTGAGCTTTCATTGTGGTGCTCCTTGGAGGTTTTTCTCGATGTTCCAATTTTTGGAAAAGATTGAAGGAGATAAGGATTTAGCTTTTTGGATTCCCAGTAGTGTTTCACTCAAGAAAGCATTAGCTCTAGTAGCCATGTTTTGGGGCATTGTTGCTCTTGGAGATCAGGTTAAAGGGGAGATAATTTCTGGCTCAGAGGAGGCTGGGAAGCTGTTAGTGCTGTTGTGTCAGACTTCCCATTCAGGCTTTATCCTGACCTGGCTTTCACAACTGTACCAGGAGCTCTCAGTGGCAAATGTGGGAGTGACACTGATTGTCTCAGGGACATCGGTTGCCTGACCAAGGCAGGGAACAAGGGATAATCACTTTTCCCTGACAGCCTTGGAACATTATCTACCTGCATCATGGCCTGAGTGGAACGGTACCATTGTTATCAGCTTTGGGATATGGCCAGGGCCGCAATCTCCTGGGGACTAAGAACCAGCATCTCTTGACTCTGCAAACAGCAGGGCTGAGTGAGGCCTTTGAGCTCCCCTGGACTGCAGTGGGCTCCAAAAGCATCTCCCTTGGAGTGGGACATCTCCTGGAGCTTGCAAACCCTCAAGTTTGCAATACTCAAAAGACTTTCTCTGAAGACTCGGCTGGTATCCCTCACTCCTCAAGGCTCAACCCTGACCTGTTGAGAAATGCAAAGGGATTTCACCTGTTTCAGTGAACTCAAGGGGAATTCTTAACAGGTGCTTTTGCACACATAGATATAGATGTAGACAGCTCTGGGCCTCTGTGTGTGTATGTGGAGTGATAAGGGTATGAAGGTTGTTATCTTGAAACTGTATTTCAGTCTTTGTTGTAATTGTAGTAAACTCTATTGAATCACCTTGTAAATGAGCCAATGATTAAATACTCTTAAACCCTTTGCACCCTCCATGTTGCTCAGGGCCACACTGTGTCCTTCTCCTCCTGCCTGGGGCTTTGCTGGGGCTCCATGAGTGCCGAGGGGCTGCGGCAGCTGCCAGCGCTGTGAGCGGAGCGCTCAGCTTTTCTTCTCTTTTCACATCCACTTCGTGCTTTGCTCGAGGTGTCAAATACAGTGAATGAAAGTGATACATTGATGGTGGATGGTGCGGGAATAAAAAAACTTGTGTAATACCAAGAGGGAGGAAGATTGGCGGCAACAAACTCCTGCCTGTGTCTCTCCTCTGCCGGGACTGATGTGAGCTCAGTCAGGTAATTCAGATGCCTTTGCCTGAGAGGTGCCTCAGTGAACTCTGCATCCTTTCAAGCTGCTACAGAATAAAGCCTCTGGGGCCTGTGAGAGGGCAGCAGAAAATGAGGGATGTTGCATGGCTGGTGTTGGTACTAAAGACAGATTTGTATTTACCTGGGTAACCTGGGGCATCCTGGCATTTTTGTTAGAGAAGGGGAAATACTCAACCTGGACTGTAAAGATCTGAGCAACAGGAATCCCAACCTGGCTTTATTCTAGGAACAGAACAACTCTGTAAATCCCACAAAGGAAACTCCTCTTCCCCCACTAAAGGCAAATTCATTGCTTTGTCCTTTCTTTCTGCCTTTTGTGCCACCTGAACCAAGATTTTTTATGTGAGGCATCTTTCCCTGAATGGGAAAGGAAGGTCCTAAGTCTGAATGCCTTGTTTGTACTGTACACACCTGGGGCTTGCCCAGCTCTCTGGCTCTGCCCTGCTCTGAGAGCTGGTGATGAAAAGAGCCATTAAAGGGCTCCAATGGGGCAGAAGGGAGACAATCAAAATATTTTTCTGGAGGTGTTCATAGATGAAAAATGGTAGAGTAATGACCAACAAGCTGGAGTTCATCTATAATGAAAGACTTTATTTGAAAGATCTGGTCAGCAGCTGTTCTGTTTCAGCATCTAATTCCCCAAGAACATCTCTAAAAGGAGATGCAAGGGAAGAATGGCATCAGAGTTTGCTTTGGGCAGCAGCTCTGGAGCCTCTGTACTTGGTTCAAGAAAGGTGAGGTTTTCAGGCCTTGATACCACCATGGCAATAATTCATGTCCACAAGTTTGAAGACATCAAGTGAAATACATGATCCAAGATTCGCTTGGGGTCCTATACAAACAATGACCAAAAAACAAAGAAGAGGCTCTGGATTAGATGCTGTTAAGTGTTCTGTGCATTCGTTTAAAACCCTTAAGTGCTGGCACATCGCACTCACTTCTTCAATGACATTGAGCCCTTTCAGGTGCCTAAGCAAGCTTAAAGCAAAGCAAGAAGCAGTAGGTGGAAATGCTGCTATGCCAGAATGCAACATCTGGAGCCTGAACTATAGAGTGGTTCCCCAAAGAGGGTTACAGACAATCGGCTTGCAGAAAGGCTCAGAATACTTTAATGGTGCTTCAGGATTAACTCCTAAGAGTAAAATAATTAATCTGAATATATTTCAAAAGAGTATGGTTATTGACCTCAGTACAAGAACTTGTATGATTAAGAAACTGAGAGCAACTCAGGACATTTATACCCATCTCCACAGCAATGGCGGCTCTTCAACAAGGACACATGGTTGTTGCTTGGTTTCTGTGCGTCTCAAGGTGGAAGAGCAGCGGTTGTGCCTGAGTCATTCCCCAAAGGAAACAATGCCAGGTCACTTAGAGACAGAATTGCTTTGCTTGCACTCACCGTGAACTTCGTAAGCCATGTAGGTGGTGACTCCACTGCACATGGAGAAGACATCGGCTCCGTAAGACCTGAGGTTGTTGACCAATCCATTGGCGACAAAGGTGATCTTCCTGGTAGGTCTTCCGAGACCCATCTGGTTCTAAGCATCACATAAGAGCATGCAGCAAGGTCAGTGCTGTGACGTGTTGCATGCTAGGCACATTCCTAGTTCAGCAATGGCAGCTCAGGGCTTGGTGTTTGAGTCGCAACTGCATTTGGGGACATCTTTTATTCCCCTGGGGGCCTGTGGGACCACGAGCAAGCCTTGAAGGCAGCTCCAAAGCAGATCGTTGTACGGGAGTCAAGGTGCAGGGAGCCCGAGGGGAAGTGGCAGCACAAGGAAAGCGCTGAAGAGGAAAAGAGGAGTGCAGCCGCTCTGCTGAGCCCGAGCTCCTTGCAAAGCATTTGCTCAGCCCCTGCCCTCGCCCCTCAGGGGCACCCGGGCTGTGGGCTGGAAGGCTGGCAGGAGAAGTCTCTTCCTGCAGCCCGTCCTAAACTGGAACCAAGGAGGGCAGCAGCAAGCCCGGGCAAATATATCATATTTGCTCTCGGACTATTTGCCCATTTTACAAGTTTTTAAAAATGATACGGGACTTTGTTGAAAGCGTTTCTTAAAGCCCGCTGCAGTGTTCTTCCTTCTTACTGGGCAGCACAGAGTTGAGATCAGTTTCCAGGGGCTCAAAGATCCACCTCAGGACAATCAAGCCTGGAGTTATAGCTAAGGCTGTTTATTGATTCTTATGCCTTTAGTGGGGACACTCTCCTGGTTTCTTTCTGCCCTAAAGGTCTTCCTGCTTTTTAAAGACTGAATTTTTTTAAGGACTCAGTTCTCAGATTTCAAGGGAAGCTGGTGTCTACCAAAGGTGAATATGCTGATTGCTGAGATAATTTTTATAATGTCTGTGCTAATTCGGAGAGCTGAACTAAAGGAAAATGGTGCATAATTCTCGACAAAAAGGTTCAAAACTTTCCTTTTTTTTTCTGTATTAATGAAATTTTTTTCCCTTATTAGATCTTCTGAAGAAAATTATTGGTTTAGACTTTGAGACAGAGAGATTATGAAATGTACTAAGTGAAAAATCTAAACTCTTAAGACACTAAGACAGTAAAAAAATTCCATTATATAATACTTTCAAGCATTGTAAAATTAATCTAACTATTCTGGGACTTTGACTCAACATCGTGAATCTGCATTAAGGGCATCTGAATTAAGATATTGTAATTTTCAAAAGCTTTCAAATTATGAACCTGAAAAATATCAATTAAATAATCAATGAAAATAACCATTAAAAGGCTTTTGCTTTATCAGTTGGTTTAGCAGGTTTTGAAAACAGCAGTGTTTCAGACAAAAAAAGAATATCAAATACAGCACAATATTCCAAAGAACTTCTGATTTTCAATCTTACCCTGTTCTGTGAAGCCAGGTGGGCCAGATCTTCAAATGTGGGCATCTCATTTTTGTTCATGGTGGAAATGTAGCAAGTGCTCTCTTGCATCACTTTGGTTGCAATGATGCCCTGTAAAATAAAGCTATTGAGTATTCGCAGTTTGGTTTTCCACCTAAAAATATCGGATGAAATCTGGATAAAAAGAGAAACAAATCCTGAGACTTGCTACCCCAAGATGTGGACCAAAGATGGTCAGAATAAAGAAACCAGCCCCGGCCCCGGCCCAGCTGAATGAGGAGCCAGTGTCCTCGCAGGCTTTGTGAACAAGCATGCTCCCTGCCACTCACCGTGTTGTAGTTCCAGATGGTTTTCCAGGACAAATGTTCACTCCTTTGCTGCATAACCACCACACGGGTTTGACCACTGAGAGTCAGATTTTGGAAAACACAACTACCAGAGAAGTGGCACTTGTCATGCGTCTGCTGAGACTAAAAAGCCAAAGGAAAGAAGACATTTCAACATTGAAGGCAGTCAGTGATGTCCCCAAAGCTT
>VZRN01006399.1:1405753-1451932 GCA_013397935.1 Dasyornis broadbenti | reverse complement strand
ACCTTTAGAAGGCTTGCCTTATTTGCTGTATTCTGCAATTGTTTACATTTAAAATGTGTAACTTTTCTCTATAACTTTCCAGCAGTTATGTTGGCAGTCATTCAGAAATGAAAAAGAATTTAATAATTACAAAAGCGCTGTATAAAAATAGAAGTTACTCAAAGTAGGGTGTGGTTGACTGATGTGCAGTGCTCCAGACCAAAAGCAATGTGCATTGTTTTTGCCCTTCATGCTCCCCACATGGACAAGACACAGTAAGGGAGTGTCTTTCTGCCAGAATACCTTGGAAGAGGCTGGGGAGGTGACATAAGCAGACAACTGAAGATGTGTATTAATGCTCTCTGGAGGCAGCAGGTGTCAGTGTCAGAGGTGTTGAGACAGTCCATGCTAGTCTAGGAAGACTGGCTAGCTGGAGTTATTCAGACTCTCTGTGTAGCTGGGCAAAATCTGTTTCAAGACATCTAGATGAGAAAGGTGATTTAACAGGTTTTGCAGTGTTTAATCAGATGAAGAAACACCCTTGCTGTTTCCCTCCAGGGACTTACTACAAAAAGAATGTTAAATATGTAGACTCTAACAAAGTAATATTAATCACTGACATAATGACTGTTATTATAAGGATTAAATAGTCATTTTCTGTAAATTTGCTATAGATCAAGCATATAGCATCATTTATATTACTGTCGTTTATTATGAAATCTCTTGCAGGATTTATAGTTTGAAAAGATGTATTTAGCATTGCTTTGAGAAGTACTCACTTACATGAATATTTTAGTATAGTTTCTTTTTGGTTTAGGGATGTAATGTCTTTACAAGTAAAAGTATGAATGCTTGAATACCATATGCAACCATGTCGATAGTGGGACTCATTAACAGTGGGCCTGATTTCTGTTCAAATCTTGTTCAAACTTTATCTGTTCATTACTATAAAAATGTAATGGATTGTGGTTTTCTCTCAGATAGCAGTTGCACTAGAAAAAGCTGTACCTCAGTGATAATCCACAAACCAAAACAATAAATTGCCCCTCACCAAATATTATAGGACCTGGAAGAAACTACAACAGTCCGCTAGTTGCAGTTTAAAGTGCTAATAACATGCTAGCATCAGGCTTATTGGGAAGGATGCTACTTGACTGCATTGCCAGCCACAGTGCCTTAGCAGTGCAGGTGGATGCTGCAAGCTCCTGTCCCAGACAGATCAAAACCTCTGTTGGGCAGCACAGCCTGCTGGAAGACTTCATTCCCTGTTATAGACAGCAACCAAGCTCTTTATGGAGCTCTACACACATTGGGCTGTAGAGAATTCAGTGTTGGATATTGAACGTCACCTCTATCATGACAGGACCTTCCCACCACACCTCATACGGACTGCTCTCAAGCTTCATCTCTGCTGAAACTCCAGTGCATACACAGTGCAATATCTTGTCCCTGGCTACTCCTGCTGCATTTTCATTTGCTGATCTGAAGTGCTTGAGCCTGGTGTAGGCACCTACATGCTATGCCTGGGGCATGAATGTTGTTACAAAGAAAGCACTCCCTTTCTGCCTGGAGCAGCAATGAGGCATCCCTTAGAGTTCACTCCTCACAGTCTTCAGAGAGAAGTTTGAAATCAGAAAGAATAAAGAATCCAAGTAAAAGAAGCTGCTTGGGAACTCTACCTCATGAAGCTTTTTCTGACACAGGTGGGAGGAGAAGCCACCACATTGCTCACACACACCCTGCATACCCAGGGCTGAGGAGGCCATCCCCTCACCAGCAGTCACATAGCTATGAATACTGTCTTTTCCCATGGCCACTATCTCTCTTCCCTAGCATTGTTTCCATGTTAGTTGATCCCTATGACACTGTCCAGCAGATCCAGGACCTGCTTGCCCTACTTTGGTCCTGTGGGCTCTTTGTCCCAGAGCCATCCATCTTCTCATGTGCTTTCACCTGCAGAGCAGGAGCAGGTGGTGTAGGGCTGGGCTGGACAGGCACACAGGTGTCACATCTCTGGGATCACATGCAGGTAGGTTTTGTGCTGGTAGAGAGTTTCAGAGAGGTGTCCCCACATGGTGATGAAGTCCCCTCTCACCCCAAGGCTCCCCGCTTCAAGATTCCTACTGCTAAACAGTGAGATGTAAGGCTTGGGATGCAAATCAGAAACGGCAGTGAGTCACTCCAGGAGGATGAGAATGAGAGAAAAAGTCTGATGGGAGTAAGGCATGGGACTAAAATGCATCAGACTATCTGCCTTATAGTGAAGACTCTTGCCTAGGAAAAGAGAAAAGCTGTAAAAAGAGAAAATACCAAACTCTGACCAAATCTTTTCTGAGCGTATCTGCACAACGTGGAGGAGACAGGCAGGTATGCGAGCAGCAGAGGGATTAATTTGCAAGGGAGGGGAGCTGTGTATTTCCCAAGCAGGTGGCCAACCTGGTGTCCCAGCACCACTCCATCAGCAACCAATGGCTGAACAATGAGAGGGGAATTGTATTGCCTTGGTTCTTTCAGCAGATCGGCACGCACACAGCACAAAGCTGGCCCAACAGCACTGCTTTCATTCACCTCAGAATGGAAAACAAGGCAATACAGCTTAAAGGGGAAAGCACTATGCAAGAGGGACCAGTGTCTCTTCTGCTGTTGGCTCATTGGGTAAGCAAGATGCACGGACTACCTGTGATACATTTCCAGAATAGGAATGACAGCATATCATTATTTCTCAGGGTCACTCTAAGAGGAAAATGCATCTTGTAATCTAGAAGACTTGTCACTGCAGTGAAAAGATTTGTTCATATGCAAATCTTTTCATACAGAATGTTAGTGCAGCATTTGCTGCTTGTGAACTTACAGAAAAACATTTACTTTGAGGGATGAGGTGCCTCCTTTTGCTGTTGTGACAGTCTCTGGAAATGTAGTGAGACAGAGCAGCTCATGAAAGAGAGGAAAATCTGTAGCACAGCATGTATAACCTGGCTATGGAAGTAATTTCCACTGGGTGTCACTGTGACCACGAGTTTAGCAAAACTGAAGTAAGCATTTTTTTACATTCACAATAGAAATATCTAGGCTTGTGGCGAACCATGGTCTTGGTAGCTTCTGTTTTAGAAGTGAAGCCTTCAAGGGGTTTATCCCATACTTCTTATACTCCCACTGCTTGTCCATAGGGATGTGTACAACAGCAGGATGATGAAGCACTGTTCTTGAACCTGGTGTATGCTTCAGGTGTTTCTTGTTCTGCAGCCTTTTCAGAAAGTGCTTTGAGGCTCAGGGAGGTCTTATCCATGCTGTCTTCTTTCTGGTCCCTGGGAGATAGATTCTATGTCTCAGTTATTGCAGTTGTAATCAGGGGAAGATTCAGTGTATCTACTATTTGCCAGCATTCTGAAGAGTTGACTTTTACCAGGTGCCAGGATCCTGAAAGCTGCTAGAGTGTTGTCTGAGACTGTTTAACCCTGCTTAAATTTATGAAGGAGAAAAGCTATGAAACTGTGATGCAAAGTGAGAGAGGGCATGGGGCAAAGGCACTGGACTAGCAGAGCTGAGGCATGACAGCTTTCTTTCAGTGCTGGGATTGAATATGCTGCTGTACTTGTGAAAAATGCCACTTTTGCAAGCACTGCACTTATCCTTCTTTCCTCACTTTGTGGATCCATCTGCAGCTGCTGCATTGCCACTTACCTGTGGAAAGCAGGCATATACAACATAATCTATGAATTTCATCCGCGCCATTACCTGTCATTAGGGTCCTGCTCAGCTACTGCCAACCATTCACCTTTCTGTTCGCATTTCATCACCATTTCTCCCACATCTTCTCTCCATCTTTAAAATTGCTGAACATGTCCCAGCACTTCCTTTCCATGCCAAGAGCTAGACCCAGACCTTGGCAGGAGCCAAGTTTGTATGTGAGGAGTAGGTTACCCTGATGTCCCCAGTCACTTTTTCATCACTGGTGTAGCATGCTCTATTTTCACACAACAATGCTAGTCTCACACCAAACAACAGCATCACCACCAAAAATTTAATATACCACATGCATTCCAATGGCACTAACAGCATCACAGCTCCTTGCTGCATAGCAGATCTCTGAGGAGTTTTGCATCCTTTGTATAAATTTCTCTTCCCCCAGAAGTAAGGAGATTTTCCATGTCAAACATTCACATGCCAAGCAAGTTTGGTGCAGTTTTTGTGAGATAAGGTAGAGGAGAGCTTGGTTTGAGCACCCATCTGGGTTAGCAGTCAATTAACTGCTTTGAGAGATGGTATACAGAAAATTTTGCTTCTCAGTTCGTTGTTCCAGTTAAGCCTTGCTCCTGTTTCAGCCCTGTGTGTGCCAACACACAGCACCCTAGACCAAGGCTGCAGCCCCTGACATTGTTGTCTGGCCGGTTCCCAGGAGCCCTGCAGCTAATGTAGCTGTGCTATCCTTCCCTGCTGCCCCCATCACCAGGCAGCTGGAGTGGGAAGCCAAGGCAGGGGAGGAATTCAGTGGCTTAAATTGGCTGGGGGAGAACAGAAATAGGCCAATAAAAAGGCAGGAGCTATTTCAGTGAAATTATATTACTTGTTTTCAGGGTCAGTACTTAAGTAGTGTACTGCACACAATGCTGTAAATCTCTACTTAAGCATAAGCATATGGGAAGTATTTTGGGATAAATTAACTTCATAAATTATGGTTTCTCTGTTTTCATTCAGTCTTTTCTTGATGATTACTACTTCAGTTCTACCTCATTTCATGGGCTTTCTGTCTTGCCTTGCAGGAGACATGACAGCAATGTATCTCAAAGGACTCAAATTCTTCTGCAAAAGAACTTTTGAGCTTCCAAAGTATCATCAAGAAGAGAAAGGAAACAAAAAGCTGTGCTCAGGCAGACAGACATGGCAATATTTTAAGTGAGATGGCATGTGCTGATGCGTTTTCAGAGCTCAGACCTGTGCTTTGCTCCTGGGCCAGGCTGAGTGAGGCAGGGAGCTGAATGTATGCATGGTGCTCCCACGGGAGACCTCTGCACTTGATGATGAAGGCAACCATGGCTTGAAAGAGTTAGTAGAAGCTCTTTTCTCTTTTGAGATAAGGTACAGCTCTGAAGCATTTTGCCTTCAAGCTGCCACAAGGTCTCCAGCTCCAATTCCCATTTTGCTCCTGCACAATCTTTCTGTTCTCCTTGTCAGGGTGTTCATTGTACCCACCTTTCCAGAACTTTTGAGTATTCTGAAGGGTGCTGTCCTTTATGCGCTTTTGACAAAGAGTGTTTACTGTGATTTGTTCTACACCAGGGCTTACATTTCTCCTTCAAAATGTCCTATCTACAACTGGTCAGAAAACAGATTTCTTGTCCCAAGAGAAAATGTCAAGATTTAAATGCTTTTATTGTAAAGGAGGCAAAAAGAACAATTTTATTACATATTACTTAAATGATGTTCCAAGGGAGATTTGCTCAGCTTTGATCCTCTCTCTTTGCTCCCTTTTCTCCTCTTTGTCTTTTCTCTTCTTTCTTGTTCCTTCCCTGTTAAATAAGGTAAATATCACTTTGGATAATACAGTAAAATTCTCTGTAAGAAAAAACTTTGACTTTGGATACAGGGAGTATACACGCATATTTGATATACTTTTGATGGTAAAACAAATGCCAGTGGAGAAGAATATATTCTTATGTTGATGAAGTGCTGTCCCCCTGAAAAAAAAAAACTAAAAAATTTTTTAAAATTTGAAGTTCAAATACTTTCTAGCGTGCATTTGGAGAATAGAGGCTAGCTTCAGTTTGTGAAAGAGCTGCCTTGCTGTTGAGCTGTGGCAGAATATGAAGGGAATGTTGAATCTACTTTAGTTTGATGAAACCACTTTTTCTTCCTGACCAACCTGAAGGCTCAGCCCTTCTCCTACCAGAGACAGAGGACAGAAACGGATAGAAAGGATAGGGGAGATGAAGTGTTTGATTTTCTCACTATAGTCCCCAAGGGGCATATTTTTGTAGCCAGGGTAAATTACAGACAGAATCTGTCTGAAGACAGGAATAAATTTTTGAGGTTTCCCCTCTCAATAGTTTCACATTTTCCATGCAGAGAGATGGAGTTGGGATATTTTGCTTTGGAGATCTGTGGGTCTTTGAAGTGGCTTCTTAAGTTTAAAGTAGATATAAGGCAGCATGGAAAAGAAGGGACTTACAATGTTTCCTTTAATATGACAAATTCATTTTAATAACTAATTGTAATACCAATTCTGTTCTTGACCAGTTCTGATACATAAGGGTTTTGTCTATTAGCTTTTAATACCGTGTTATTCTGCACTCTCAAGTGTATTTCTGATTCTTTTGTGAAATGTTATATTTCTGATTCCTTTGTAAACGAGCCTCTGGCTTAGCATATTGATAATAACAGTGGGCAAAGAGGCTGCTTCAAGAACATTCACTTTTCTGAGTGTTACATATGATTTAACAATACCATACCTAGCACAACTATTGCTCCTATCAGGTGACATTATTTTCAAAGCAGTCACTGAATTATCTGTAGTAGCAAAAATGAGGGTCAGTTATTTTTCTCTCAGTTACTCCTGAATTTAATTTAGTTTATCAATCAAACTTCAAAGCCTCAAATAGCTGCCCCGCAAGTAAGAAATGTGTCATGCAAAATTATTACTTTTGGCATCAAATTTTATCCACCCAAGGTCTAAAACCATCTAGTTTTATCCCAATACAATTTTCCATTTTCGTTTTCTAGCTGAAAGATCTGAACAGCCAATTTAAATCCAACAAAACATTTCTACATTATGTAGAAATCTTTGCCACTTCTGCTGTCATGGATGCACACAACTTTTTACCAGAAATCTTGATAACATAAAGATTTTCTCTTAAAATTGAAAGTATTCACTTTAAGTATCTATCTCTCATTGCATTAAGCTTCAGCTTTCTGCTAGATACAAACTCAACAGTTTGCTTGGGGTATGTCTCGTCTAGTCTCTTTTCCCCAGTGGGTGCCTGGTACTGGGATTGACCTTTAAAACTGTACAAACTGTACCTTCAGTCCTTTTTCTAATACAGCTATGAGAAAGGATTGAGGAAGGGCCTGGGTTTGTGTCCTTTCTTCATTTAGGTGGCAATCTATTGAAAGCATAAGGACAATAGCTAAGCGATGCAGAGTAAAGGGTTTTAATTGTACTTTTTAACTGTTTACTTTGTATCTTTTGATGTTGCTCTCTATTTACTTCCAGCGTACAAAGAACATATGGGGCAAAAGAAGACTGTTGAATTTTGTAAATGTCACTTTCTTCAAGTAAAGCTGTAATAGCTCATTTATAAATTTATCTGAGATTTCTAGGAATCTTTCTGCAAAACCTTACATGGTTTCTACTTAGCAGGGCATTAGGAAAAGAAAAATAATGAGGAAAAACCCTTTAAAAACCAATAAAATAATTTTTTTGGCTTATGGAAAACAGTCTAATCTAAAAAAAAAAGTTAGGAAAAAATATGCTACAAAGCCTTGGCACCTTCAGATGACATAAGGGGTTTCAATCTGTTGAAGAGAGATTTTTTCTTAATTGTCTTATACAGATAACAAGCTTTCCCTCCCTTCTCTTATGTTGCACACACATTCTTGTCAGTACCAGCACATGCTCTTGTCTCCTTTAAGAGAGAAGAAGAAAGCAGCACAAATTCATGGCTATGTCACTTTATACTGATGACAAATGGACCTTTAAATGTATGACAGTTAGAATAATTTGGCAGACTATTTGAAGACAGAAAGAGAAGGAGGTCAGGGTTAATTTAAACACAGAATTTTAGCTTCTAACCACATTTGATTGAAAGAAATTATTTAATGTATTATTGCATGGAAATGGAAAGAGCTGGAAAAACCTTAAAAGTCATCTGACACAGCATTGTATTTCCAGCATATTTTTGAATGTGTGTCTTGGAAAAAGAGCAAACAGCTACAGTTTCAGCCCTGCTTTTCAGAGGGAAAACATATTTGCATAGAGGTTGGTTGCTGATGAATGAGAATTACCTCCGAATAAAGTTTACTGTCTACAAATGCCTTGCACATGGTAGAGTGAGAGGAGTATTCCCCATAAATACAGCAAAACAAGCTTTGAATTTGCAGTGGGATACTGAAGAGACAGCCAAGGCTGGTTTTGTTATACATTGACTGTGCCAGAACACCCAGTGAATCTGCATCTTGCACATTTTTACCTCCCTTTTTGGCTGCTCATGACACTTATTTTAATTTTCATATGGTTACTGTTCATCCAGTATTGTTCAGAGCCTGGTTGCCTGTTAAAAACAGATACAAAGTTGTTTTGGAAAAAATTCTCTAGGTTGTATTGGAGTACCTAACTTTCCTCTGCTGAAGATTGAGGGTCTGTGTGCTTTGCTGGTCTTGCAATGGTAGTCAATACCTGAATCTTCTAAAAGTGTGAGGTTTTTTTGTTTCTCAGTGTCACACAGAAGGTGGTTGATCACTGACAAGTTATCTTTTAACTGATCATTTTTCCTCAGAATTAAATATTGCAGAAATACCTAATATTTCTGGAGGAGAAGGAGCATATATATGTGTGTGAAAAGGCATATATATGCCCTCTTTGTACCTTTTCTAATGCACAGAACAGAACACAGAGATCTGGAGCTGCTTTACAGTGGCTGAACATTGCTGCCGAAATTGGTACTCTGCCATCCATTTCTACTTACACCCTCTCCATTTGCAGCAGTGTGGGCCTTCTTGTGTGTAGGAGGGTGCAGGAAAGCTTTTCCCACTTTTCTCCAGTTTAGCCTTGTTATACAGGCCAGTTCTGCAGGGAGGTGTTAAAGTACCACATAACCATGACTCAGAGACTCACTGAAGGCTCTGTCAATGTTTCTGGTAATTTTGCTCATTAATACATAGAAATTAAAGCTTGTAGGTTGCTTGACTTAGAGTGCTGAAAATTTAGCCTAGACCTTATATCTGTGTAATACCACTGAAACCTTAACAGCAGTGTGCACTGAATTAAGCACGTAGTCAGTGATAGCAAAGATGTTAGTTTAACCTTTGTCTGCAAATGTGAGTTAAACTATGCGACCCTTTGATTGCCCCTGAATTTTCTTCTGATTGTGACATTTCTGCACTGTATATCCCTAAATATCTTCTAATCTTCTGTTTGAAGCTCTATGCCTGCAGTATGCCAAAGTGCATCTGATGTCTTCTTAAGTGAGCAGTTTCTTTGGTACAATTTCTTGACTAAAAGGGGACTAACAGCTTGATAGAAGAACTTTTCTGGGAAGAGGCCACTTCATTAGCATTGGCTTTGTGTTTTGTCTGTGGCATAAAGCACACTTGAGCTCAGCCCCAAAAATATACCAGTTTTAGGTATGGTAACACACTGTCAAGCTCCATGTCTAAGAGAGGAGGGATCACTAAGCTCTCTGAGTCTGAGAAGTGTCCTGTGTTACTATAACCCTGTCTTATTGAATGTGATTTGCTACCCAAATTATGTCAGCACACAATCACAGTCCTTACCACTATAGCTGTACTGGTAAAATGCTTTGACAATTGACCCCGTTGTGGAAGACAGAATTTTAGAGGACCTTTGGTGGAGTTTCTGCTGAATGGGGAGTGGGAAGTCAGATTCTGGAAACTTCAAGAAAGAAAGAGGCTTTTAGCTGATCTGCTTAATTGTTTTCTGGATATATTAAAAGTCCATTGCCTATTCACCAGATAGTCAACCAAAAAAAACCAAAAAATTTTGCACCCCTATGTCCTTTCTTACTTAAATGCCGATGTTTGGAATAAATATACCTAACAAATCTTTCCATTAGCCTTCCGGTAAAATAAGACCAGGACTGTGATTATTGATATGTTGAAAGTGGCAGATGGGGTAAAAATTCAAAACAATGCTCTAAGAACTATTTAGCCTGATAAATAAGAAAGAAGTTTTACCTAAAGACCTTCTTATACTTATATTATTAGTGATACAAATTGCATGATACAAGAGAAGTCAAGAACTGTGTTTCATGTTCTGCTTGAGATCATAGAATATAGTTTTCAATTTTTTTCCCAGTTGTAATTTGAGTCATTAGCATCATTTTTGTGAAGGTTGCTTTGCATTCTGCCTGCCTTTCCACTACAGCATTATTTGCAAATTACATATTGTAATAAATGTCTGACTCAGTCTGGCCTTTCTTTATTAGCCCAGGAAATATGAAAGTTGGTAAACTAGGCAATGCACACTCTGATTATGATTAGCAAACACAGGGCAGACCTTGGGGGTTTTGTTTGAAAACAGCAAGAACTGTAATCAAATCAAAACAGTGGATTTTTTTCTTTGTCCATTTGATACTGTTATAAAACATACACTATGAGACTGTGTTAGGGTATATTTCTTTTGGATTTCTCCAAGTAAGTAGCAGTCCAAGAAGTCTGCTTTGAGTAAGCAGTACTTATAACAAGAATACATACTTACCAAATTGTAATTGTGTAAAGTTTGTCTACACGTTAGAGCACATGGAGATCTGGTGTTTGGTACACAGTTTGATACATTGGGGAGAAATAAACCCATAAGTTTTTAAAATATTAATCTGCATGAAGAGACTTCCTGATGTAGCCTTCATCCACTTTGCATGAATATATAGATTTTTGCACTGTGTGCTGCTGAGAGCCTGCATTTTAATATCTCAGATAATGAAAAATTTCATTCTAAATGTAATATGATAGATAAGGAATTCTCAGCAGTCAAAGATTTCATCTAATGATTGCCTTACTAATTGAATATTTTAATGTTGCATCTTCTAGGACCATACTGCAATTTTTTAGGCTACTGAGTCTTTGATCTGGTATTGCCATAACCACATCTGTTTTTAAATACCAGATCTCAAAATAACATCACACACTTTTCAGTCAGGATGAATGCTTATGGAAAAATGCAATTATTATTGACATTGTGTGTTACATCAGATTTTTTTTATTTTTTTGTGAAAGCATCAAAAATCTTGTGTTTTTTAACCACAAATGCTCTTAAAACCTCATAAACTCCAACGTTATTTTAACAATTCAAAAGAAATAAAAATTAGGAAGAAAAAGGTTTTGAAGTATTCCCTTTTAAAATTAACTAAAAAAAATTGGAATTAAACATCAGTATACTTTAAAGGAAAAAGTTCAACTACCTATCAAACTGGAACTGTGTTTATCTTGGTATTTCATGAGCACAACACACAAATAATTTAAAATAATAGAACAACTCATTAATATCTAAACCAAAATTTTTATCTTGCAATATAGTAACAGAAGTAATTCAGGCAAGGTGTGGATTTGGGGTAATAAATGAAATAAATTCAAGAAGTTTGCTATCCTTTTTGAGTATTACATCTGGAAGAGTAGTGCTTTCACCTGCCACAATGTGTTTTACCTTTCTTTTAATTTCTTCCCCAAGTCAGGTATAGTCTCACATGCTTCTGTAAACCACTTCCAGCTGTAAAGCCAGAGTCTCCATTTACTGTCCTTCTTTGGGATTAAGGAGCCCTTGCCTACTTCAAAGGGGTCTGCAAACCTCATCTGTTAAGGCGTGGCAGTGTTGGAGAGGAGGGTGCATGGGTGGACCTGTGTGGACAACCCTTGCCTTCCTTGCTTTTCAACCTCATTTATGAAGTTAGCTTGCTTGCAATCAGGTTGCACACACTGGATCTGCTCCATCACATGAAGGCTCTCTGGTCTTTTCCTAGGTGGCTCTTACTCCGTCTCCCTATAGGAAATACAGATCCAGTACAACTATTGCTAGATGTGTCAACACTTCCTGAAACTAAGAGTAAATGTCCACCCTGATGGGTAGAGTTGTGAGTGGCAGTCAATAGCTCTGTGGCTACGTAGCAGGAAAGATTCTTTAACTTTCACTGCATCCATAGCAGCATGGCCACAAACAGCTTGTGCTGTGCATTCTGTGATGTGGAGTATTTCAGCTCTCCCTGGTGTGGGTGGGAAGAAAGGTATAAGAGTGGGATTGGGCTTGGAATGTAGCACCAAACCTGCTTCCAGTTTGTGGAATATAGAATCACAGAACCATAGAATCATTTAGGTTGCAAAAGAGTTTTAAGATCATTGAGTCCAACTGTAAACCATACACATTTTGATTTCAAAGTTCTAATTATCTACCACTTTAACCTTGCTAAGACTTTGAGCCTACAGTAGCTGTGTCAACATAGAGAGTGCCAGAATGAGCTATTCCTGTTAATCAACACTTTGCACATGTCCACATAGATGTAAACAACAGCACAACTGCAAGGCCAAAGAGTGAGCCTGGGATGTAAAACAGGCAGTTAACAGAGAAGCACATCTGCTGAAGGATCATGTCTTTATGAGGTACATTTCAGTTAAGGTCATCAGACAGAAAACTCAAAATCCTCCTGCTCACAAAGCTTGTAAAACCTGTACCAATGAGAGGAACTGAAAATGAGCAGTTTTTATGAGCTGATTTAGAGAAAAAGCTTTTTAAAAATAGTATTTAAATTGATAGATGCTCTTTAAGGAAATGTATTTAACATATTTAATAGCTGTTTTGGTCAGCCACATTAAGCATTTGTTTTATGGTGGATTATTTACTGTGGGATAAATGTCATTTAAAGAGAAACTTTTGAAATGCAATTCATTGCTTGACAATGTCCCACTAACTCTTTTACTAGTAACTTTTCAGGTGTTAAAATATTTTAAAATGCACTTACAGCAGAATTCCACACTAGTGTCCTGCTTAAAACTGGATCTCATAGTTCCCAGAAGTAAGACATCAGTCATCCTGTGCCTCAGAAAGACATTTGTATTATAGGATCAATAACACTTGAACTACCATTTCCCACAGAAACAAAAGTAAAACCTAGGCTGTGCTTAACTAGATGCATGTGAGCAGTCCCACTGACAATGCTGTAGATAGCCGACAGTGCACAGTTAATCTCACAGATTGCTGGGCAGCTGCCTTTTTGTGTCTCTGTCATGATCCCTGCACTTCCCACAGCCAGAAATAAGTCTTTCCATCTAACCCCTCTATATTTCACTTCTGCCAGGAGTTTCGGGGCCTGACTAATTTAACTATAATGGCCAATGAACCTGACATTTTATATTGGTATGAACAGGGAGTAAACCTAACACTGTATTTTTTCCTCCCCAAACTACTTTTCCAAAGCCCCTTTTTTTAAAAAAGGGATTAATGACATTGGGTACTCCAATATTTCTTCAGCACACCCTTAATTTCCTTTACCCAATTATTTCAATTAAATGCGAGTCATTAGTGCAACTGCTCATTCTGTTCTAATGGGGTATGTATTGATTTAAAATGGAGATTATTTTCTTCAGGATTAAATGCATTTTGGGATAAATGGTTAAAAAATATGACAGTACACTAATCTTTGCTTCACTTAGGCAACATAGTCACTTTTTCTTCCCCATGGCTGGTACAAATGTCTAGAAATATACCATTAAATGATTAATTTACCATCACAATTTGACAGCTGGATCTGCATGGGATCTTCTCAAAGGTACTTGAAAGTAAGGGTCCGGATCAGGCTAATTGTACTGCATTTTGAGACAGCCCAAACACAGGATTCCTCTGAGGTTTTTCTCAGTGCGTTTAAAACAGCTAGATATGAGAAACTCTTGCAATCCAGAGGTCTAATCCATGTGCAGAGCAACGTGCTCTTTTAACTTTATGGTATGTTGCTGGTCTGCATGCATAGATCATGATGCTGTGTTACATAAAAAGTCATAAAATGGGAAAGCAGTTCTGTGTTGGCACAAGCACTTATGTCAGAACATGAGGG
Source organism: Dasyornis broadbenti (assembly GCA_013397935.1). Lineage (NCBI taxonomy): Eukaryota > Metazoa > Chordata > Aves > Passeriformes > Dasyornithidae > Dasyornis > Dasyornis broadbenti. Next base: position 1,438,187 of record VZRN01006399.1, on the reverse strand, counting down.
TGAAGAGAAACCAGGGAAACCTTGGCGTGCCTGCACACACAGACACTGGCATTCTGTCTTGTTTCTCAATTAGTCCATTTTCAAGGCAGAGCCAAGAGCTGTAATTTCCATTTAGCAGGTCACAGTTGCTTTTCAGAGTAATGTTCAGGTCTATAGAACAGGCTTGAAGGTTTTATTTGAGAACACATGACATGCTTGCGATGTTTTTCAAAAATGCCTTCCCAACAGCCAAAGCCACTAAAAATGTTCACAACAACCTATAGCAAAATGTAGGTGTGTAAGTGAGAAGAGTTTGAAGCTGAATTCCCTTCTCAGTTATTTTGGGTCACAGATTTCATAACTTATTAGGAACAATGAATACAGTCTCCTGGACATTCACGGTAAGAAAAATCACAGTTTTAAAAGAGATTGAGTTGAAATCATCACATCCTTGGTGTATCCCAGGAAATTTGCACCTAAAGAGAGCCAGGACATGATCTCCATCCTAACGTAATAGGTGAAGCCCTAACTCAGGGATATATCTGCAGGCTGAGCAGTACAGTCATTGTCTTTCAGTGAAACACTTCCCGAGAGAAGCAGCCCTCCTCCCTAAATGCCACTACTTCCTGGCCCAGTAGCTCTAGTGGGTCTAGCAGCCTGCAAGACGCAGGTGCTTCACATCAGACCAAACATATACCCACTTTGGTGAAAAAACCCAGGCTTGGCTCCATCATAGTACACAGAGGGGACCCATTACTCCAGATCTCTGGAGAAATTCCTCCTCTCCAATCAGCAAGGTAATTAATTTTAACTAACAATCCCACTCCTACAATTACATAATACCCAAGTACATTTGAGAGATGAAATTACTGTCAGCAAATACCTATTATTTTTTTCCATTTTGCATAAAAAGGAAGAGGAGGCACAAAATTTTTTAGCCCAGTTCATCTTTGCTCCTGACTCTTTGTAGAGGGAGCCTGCTCCAAATAGCCTCTGGGAATAACTTTAAATCTTTCTTGAGTATATGCACAGAGAGCAGAATTTCTCCAAAACTGAGGAATATTACATCCTCAGAAACTGAAAAGAAAAACAGGGAAAGTGTGGTGGAGACATGAAGGCTAAGGCAATCCTACGTGCCAATGAGTTTCCATCTCTGTGCAATTTCTGGAAGCAAAACTTGTTCTGCTAATGAAGGACTGATTTTTCCAAGGGTCCACCTTAAGCCTCTAATAGTCAGCTTCACTCTCTGGTACACCACACACTTTAGATGCAGCTTTATAATCTCCTGCTCCAGGTGTCCGAGCTCATCCAAGCTGAGGTGTGTTTCAACCACAGGTGTTAAGAACAGTTGTGGTTCATTACTAAGAAGGCATTTTAGAGGCAGGACTTCAGTCTGGAGGCAGTTACATATCAACAGGAAAATTGTACTAACCTCTGCATTTGCAGAAGTATGAGTCATAAGAGATGTAGGTGACATCAGAGCTACAGAAAGTTGGCTTTCACTTTCAGGAAAATACACATATGAAAAGAAAATTAGAAAGGTTTTCTTCACTTGCAAAGCTACAAGAACATGTACATCCCTTTTTAAAACTTCCTTTTCTTTCAAAATGACTCTATTTAACAATTTTCCTGTGGAGAAGAGGTAAAATATTTGCAGTTTTCTAAAAAAGTATTATTTGGCTCTTAACTTTGCTCTTACTGAGAATATTTTTTCTCTGTGATAATGCATAAATAGAATTAATTTGCTCTCAGTCCTGTTTGCATTTTTGCCTGAGCAGAGCTTGACAAATGGCTCTGAAATTTAATCATGATTTGGTTACCTTTACAGCATTTAAAAAAATCAGCTTCATCCCTTTCCCACTGCCAGGAAAAGAGAAAGCAAAACAAGCAAAGGCACCTAAGGCTTTCTTCTCCAGAGTCGTGTGTAATCCCAAAATACTAAAGACACTATAACCATAGTAAACTGCTGGGCTTTTAAGTGAAGATTGCTTAAATGTCTTTAATAGAAATGTATTATGTATATACTCAGTGCCTTTTTAGTCCTATTTTTCTACCTATACTGTACTATATTTTACATGATTATAGTATACGATTATACTACTATTACTATAGACTATACCTTAGAGGACAGCCGATTTAATGCCTATAGTACAGTTATGTAATTGGCATTTAATTGATACAGAATCTCAAGCAGGCCAAAAACATTATTTTAAGCTCTTTTTGAGCTTAGTAATCGAGCCAATATTCAATCAGTGCCAGACAGTATATGTGTCTGCCTGAATAGGCCATCCACTCTGAAGCTGACACACATATCCAACAAGCCAAATTTCACTCCTAAGAAATCACTAGAAGCAAGTAGCTATTTATAAATTTTGAATTCCAGAAAGAACTTTCATGATCATTTAGTCCAAATTTCCGTTCAGCATAAGATGTTGAACTTAAATAATTTCTACATCATGTGTTGATTCATCTTTGAATTATATTCAATTTTTAGAAAGATACAAAATGTAATGACATCTCTGAAAGGGATTAACAACAACAAAAAAGACATTTCTTTCCAGATGTTGATATTTTGGCCTGATATTTCAGCATTTAAGTGCTGAATTTACAGCAACAGTTTTAACTCTCTTCTGTTCAACCTTTTTTACACTGTATGTTCCTGGACAATGCAAAAGCTTTCTAGATATAATTCAAGGGGGAAAAATGTATATATTTTATCTTTCCCCCTCATACCTTCCCCCCCAAAAAATTTTTTAAAAAATTAAAAAGGAGGGGAAACTACAACCATTAAAAATAATTATTAATTTCCTGTGGGTTTGCAGTCTGAAATGTGATAATTTGGAAAATATTTGAAATCATAAAATGGGCCCAGCTTCATAATAGTTCAAATGTTGACGCTTTATACAATATTCTATTTAACATAAGGACTTCTTCAACCTATACAGACATATAAAATTGTGTGTATATAATGAGTGTGATATTTTAAAGGTAAATCAGTGCCAGTGAAAGCCAATACACTGACAGCACTGGAAGTCCATAGCCTAAATCTACCTGGAAGTCTGGTGTAGTTTGGACTGAGACCATGAGAAGCACATTGTCATAGGAATTCAAAGGTAAGGTCTGACATGACAGGTTACTGCCAGAAACACAAGAAGCTAAAATAGTGTCCAAATAAGTAACTGAAGACCTGCTTTCTCTTCCTTCCCCAATTTTATTCTCTTTCTTTTCTGGAAGCACATGGCAAACAGTGCCTATGTCTTTGAACAGGGTCACATTTATATATTTTTCCCCAGATTCTATGCTTTTTTAGGTATAAGACCCTTTTTGAACACAGGTCTGGCCTTTAACAGCTCACAGAAGCCTTAATAGAATGTGCTGTATCATACATACTTCCTTCCTCCATCCTTGGCTATGAAAACCAGTATCCTCCTGGGGGATAAATCCTGATTCTCTACAAAGAGAGTCTGCATGTGTCAATCATGACAACAACCACCCACAGCATGCAGCTTTGCTTTTTTCCTTACTAAAAGTGGTATTCGATAGGAGAAAATTCCGTGCATAGATTCCACCTTTTTGTCACTAAGACTGATGATTCCAGCTCTTCAAATGGGGATTTTTTTCATTCACCTATATTTAGATCCCCTAAGTCCAAAGGTCAGGATACCATGGTGGTTTTTACAACCTTTCTGTCACAGTCTGAGGAATTGACTCTTCCTGTCTTTTCTCTCCATGGCATACACCATTTGGAGTAAAAAATACGACACACCACTGTCCTAGGCAGAATGGATTTAGCAATATCAAAGTATCACCCCTTCGGTGCTTTGTGACAATGTAATGATGCTTCCTTTTCTTTGGAAGGTGCACAGTGGCAGCCTATAACTAATGAATGGATGTTTCCCAGAAAGACTGGCTCAGAGGAGACAGATCGCATCTTGGCACACACCTGTGCTATGGAAGAAACCTCAGCACAGTATTGGTATGTGAAAAACATGAGGTTATGAGATGCACACAGAAAGTTGAAAAACATGGCTTTTGAAAGGTGGTGTCATTTCAACAGCAGATTGGAAGCAGAGAATTTACCACAAGCAGAGAGTCTTCATGTGACCTGAGCTGAAAGTAGCTGTTGCCTGGGAGGCTGCTGTGGGTAATAGCCTTTTTTTCCTGCCTTTATTTTCACTCTTACTTAGGCCCCCATTGAAAGCAGAGTAGGTGGACCCTCAGTCTGATACAGTCCAGGCTTTCCTACATTCCTATGTCATGACCTCTCATGGAATTTAAAATCAGGCTAGCTCAGATGAAGAAGAGACAAGTCCAAACTAGGTGCACATGCTTTAAGAACAGAACAAATGTAGTGTTCCTCTTTTCACCAGACTATTACAGCTTCCAGTGCTAATTCTGTCTTCACTATCTCTGTGGCTTCTCGGTTGCCCAGTAAAGTTGGCTGTCTCTATATACATGTTTGTAGGTAAGAAAGACACAGTCCAGTCCTGTGGATGACCCTGTGTCCCAGGAGACCAGCAATTTCAGAGTATGTTGGCTTCTGTGAAAATACACACTCTTCAAGGTGTGTGCAGTATTTGATGTGTCTTATGCATTTTGCAGGAAAAAATAACTATTAGAGTAATAATAAGAAGTTTCATAGAGCAGGAAGAAAAATAAATACATTAATGTAATAAGATACAACTGAATTTAAAACTGGGCAAACACTGATACCTAGCGAAGTAATGTTTTCATAGGAAGCCATGATGGGAAGAGAAATATGGAAATACATGAAAATAGAGGCTAAGGTTCATATTTTCCTTTTACTTCCTTCTGAGTTCTATTGAGTTTCTGTCTGGATCTTTCTATTACCTGAACAGAAGTGTGTCTTGACATCTTTTGGACATCTTGATCAAACCAGTCCTACAATCTGACCTACTCAACAGCCTAACGTCAGCCAGCTCTGTGAGGCTGTATCTTAACAAGGGACAGATGACCTAGTCCTCCAAGGTCTTCTCCACATTTTGTACTTCCAATGAACATATGAAAAAGAGATGCACAGGAAAAGAGAACAGAGATCACTGACACTGGTGATTGAGCTCACCATTATGCCAATGCCTGCAGACATCTGTCTTCGCAGTAATACTTTTTTGCTCTATAAAGGCCGACCTAGATGTGTCTGACTGGTCAAACTGATGTCTGTGAGAGAAGCAGGTTCTTATTTTTCCTTTTAATGGCATATCTTATAATTTGGTACCCAAGAGTGGTGCTGCTGGGATGGCTAACGAAGGGGTTGCATGTTAAAACACTGTGTTGAGAGGCTCCCGGGCTGGAAAACTGTAAGCATCCTCAAATCCTTTCCCTGCAGGTTATTTGTTCCTCTGATGATGACGCTCCCCTTGCTTCCCAGCCTTCCTTGCCCACCAGGGGACAGGTTGCACTGAACTAAGGATGGCTCTTAGCACCTCTTCTGCAGTTTAAAACAGTGACCTAACTTGTGCTATAACTTTTCAGTCTGGTCACATGAGATTTTGCAAAAGGATTTCTTTCCTTTGAGGGACATTTATGGCTGTCTTAAATAGAAGCACCAGGGTGTTTCACCATCATGAACATTTAAAACAGCTTTACAGCTTTTGTATATGCTCTTAGAAGTGAATCAAAGTGAAAGGATCTTTTCCTTTCTACTTCATCCTTGCAAAAAAATAAATACCTGTATACCCAAGCAACTCTGTCCATAGGTTGTTTAGCTTGAAACTTTCCCCTACCCCTCACCACTTTCCCAGTATTTGTCTAAATCCCATCCTCTCTTTCTGGAATTACTTCTACCATCATTAATTGCCAAGTTTCAAGGACAAGTTTTTATAATTGGACACTATCCAAAACAACAAGTATATCTAAACCTCTCAACTGTGTACGTATTGCCATTTTACTGTTGCTTAAACTCAAGGAATTCAACTTTGCTTTGAAACAGTTCATTGTTTTGAGTCATACTTACTTCTAATTCCCTTTTATCATTTAAGGGAATGTTCTGCCAGCTTTATAGAGCTGGTGAACAGCATAATTATAATGGATCAATAGATATGATTTCCTCACTTACAAGTACATTTTCACCATTATGACCCAAATTTTATGCTCTCCAAAGTTAAGGTGGCCTAAATCTTTGCATTTAACACACTGTAAGCAATCTTAACTTAGAATTAAGGAGGGAGTAGGCATTTACAAGAGAAGGGTTGGGGTGCTGTGACCAGTGAAATCAGCAGGAGTCCTTTTTCTTGACATTAATGGGTATTAGATTAGACAATGCGTAGAAGCAAGCATAATTGCTTGAAAACCTGTGACTGTCATCAGGATGAACAGTGTAAGGTACATGCTCAAAATGACAAGGAAGTCATGCTCTGATCTGCCAGTTACCACCCAGACAGTTTCCATTTTGTGTGTGTGTGTTAAATTCCACTCCTTTTAGCATAAATGGGCAAAGAAAGACAAAAAATATATTAATATCCTCAGGAAAATACACCAAAATGTTTATCCAACTCAGAAAGCAAAAGAAACTGCACACACAAATCCTTTCAAGGCTGGTTTTTCAAGCCATGATGTGTTGGTGCAATATGAATTCAGAGCAATTTCCCTAACAGATGTTGATAATGATCTCTAAATACTTCTTCCCTAAGTCACTAGGCCAGAGACAGCCCAGAACGCCACACCTTCATGCCAGTTCTTCCTCATGTACACTCAGTGTGAGATGAGACCTTTACTTCAATGCACCCCATGAAAAATCTCCTTGAACAAACTGATGGTGACATTAGTATGATCAAAACTTGGGTGAAGCTCACAGAGTAATTATGCTCAGACACAGAAGCTTTCTGTCCCTCAAGGACACCATGCCCTCACCATCAAGGAGTTCCCCAGTAACACACTGCAGCAGTGGCATGTCCTTGCTCCTCTTCAAGGCCTTGGCTTCAGCAGAAAACTTTGTGCTGGGGCAGCTGTTTATGCTTACAGACCCATAATTGTACACAGAGAGATCTGCCCAGGCATGTTGAGATTTAATTGTGCTTTCTTGGCATGATGGAGAAGTGATACGTGTTTTCCTCATCACCTAGGAGAAACACTTATTACACCTGACACTGTCTCAATGTTATGGTAACCATCTCCATGGCATCTAAATGGCTTCCAAGATTAAAATCTTCCTCACTTCAGAGCTCCTAGAACAACATGTTCTTTTTCCTTGTACTTTCACTCATTGTGCACTTTATTTCAGGTACTATAGTCAGTGGAACAGGTCAGATCACAAGAATATAGAACATCAGTTCGTTTCTCTTTTAAAAAATGGGAGAAATTACTTTTCTTTGGATGAGCAAAAGAGGAATCTATCTTTGAAAAACATGAGACTTCCCCATTTCCAGTATTCTTCTAAAATACAATATAGTTGTAATATTTTAGCATCTGCAGTTGTACCCTTTTACCGATCTCCAGTAAATAAAAAGGGACAATTTGATTGTTTTACTAGTGACACCTGTTAATTCTCTGAGTCAACAGCTGTGAAAGCTGACTGATCATGCTTATTAAAATTAATATTAACTATGCAAGTCTCAAAATGTTCTTCTACCTCTTGCTTCTGTGTAATAAGCATATCCAAATATTCCACAAATTTTTATGTTAAAAAAATCTAATTCAACAGGAGTGTTCATTATTCTGTGGTTATTTCTGAAGTGTTTAGAAGAGAGAAATTGGAAATAACATTTTGCTCTACATTCATACATCTTATAAATGTGTTTGTTACTACTGTCTTGATTCAATTATGATCAAATTGGTAGTGAGGGAGAATCCTGTAGTGGAGGACCAGAATGGGAATACAGGGTGAATGATTTTCCCTCGATGCCCCTGAATACTGCTCCTGGAGGATAACAATGAAAGGAAGGAAAACAGAAACATGGAAAAGTGTTGAGAGAAAAGAAACTATGCCCATTGGATCCATATACAAAAGAAAATCTCAGCACCAGATAATGCTACGAAGTTCACCAATAGCATGAAGTTTGATCTGGGCTGTAAATTACCTTTGGCTAATACCACTACTCCAGTTTACATTAACAACAATAACGACCTGAAGTAACCAAACAGAAAACTAGCATTATCAATGTATCTCTACCAACAGAAGGCACTTTTTGTCAGCTCATCTTCTGTCTGAAGACATGCCTCGTTACCAGAGAAATCTTCTCATGCCGTGCCCTATATTCTGACCAGGTACAGCTATATTCGGACAGTACAGCTAAGAAGGCTAATCATCTGAGAACAACTCCTAAGCACAAGAAAGCTTTGCACAGGGTTTCTATGAAACAGCACCATGGAGAGTCATGATTAGTGACAGACTTAGGGGCAGGACAAAGTTGGGGAGGAGGGGACGCAAGGTAAGATGGGAGAAAACAGCTTTACATGTTTTTTTCCAAAGTAAATTGATTGTGGTTCTAATTTAATTCGCTGATACTGGGGTTAATTCAAGTTTTAATTAGCAAAATGTTCATACTAATTATAATTCATATTACCATGGAAGGCTGTTAATTGGTGTAATTAACAGTATTATTAATGTCCATTAATGCTATGGAAAACAGTTGCCATGACTAATGGGAGTAACCTCTCCTTGAAATTGCTAATCCATTATCCTCTGACTCCCTTTCCCACTGCTGTGGCAGCATTGTCCAAGTGTTCTTGTTTGCGTCACATCTTACAGGCCGGGTTACTGGCCAGTGATGGAAGAACCAAAACCCTGCTCAGGTGACTTTCCAGCTGGACACAGCAGGGACATGAAGAGGTGGTGAGCAAACAGTGACTATGCCAGCACAATCAAAGGCCAGGCCTAGTCCCATCTTCACAGCAAGGCAAAACACCATCATGGTTTTTTCCCTCCAGCTAAGACTCAGTTGTCCTTTAAACTCCTTGAGATTTTTTTCCCCACAGTTGTAGCTGGATGTTGACCCACAGGCTGCTTTCAAAGGCTAACTTTAACTCAGGCAGTTGCACTCCCAAGGGTTTGCAATGATTTGGACGTTTCAGATTTGCTAAGACCCACAACGCCTGGAACATGATTACTCCTAGCCGTAGCTAGTTCACTTCTTTCATAAAAGTGAAAGAATGTAGCAGCATAAATAGCACTCCCTCTGGGGAGTACTAGCATATGCAAAATGTATTTCTTAAATCAAATATTTAATTGATGATCTCTGTAGAAATTAACTAAAATATCCCAAAACACACATAAAATATCACAAAATACAAGATGCAAATATACAAAATTATTATTTTCTAAATACTAGTTTCAAATTCTGACAGAATTGCAGCCCTTATTGTCTTCCTCAGGCTAAGTGTGCATGCTAAAAAATGAAGTGAGTATATCTACAAATCTTTACATTTTTTCCCTTCCTTTTAATACAGTCTTGATAACTTGAACCAGCCAATGAACAGAAAAGTGGAGTTTTTAATCTTTTTCTCATTTAATCCTTGATCCTGGGTATTATTTAATTCTTGCTACCAACAAACATTTGCCCACTTATTTCTTCATAATTTTTAATTTCAAAATCAAGCTCTAAGAGGAGACTGCTGGAGTTCTGTACTTTTCTACCTGGTGAATGAAGACCTTGGAGTTGAAGACAAAACAAGATAAAACAAAGCCAGAAAGCATTCCAGTCTTCTGATCGGTAGAGTAAGCTTTGCTCCAGAAATCTTGGAAGATAAACTGGGTTAAAATATGCATCTTGACTGTAAATCCCACAAAAGGAAGAAGGAATCAAATAGCAGGCATACTGGTCATGGAAAATAAACCTTAAGATGATCATTCTGCCAAAGGGTATCTGTGCATAAACCTCAAACATAGGAGAGACACTACATTTTAACAACAGTAAGGTAACAGTGGGCAAGAAAACAGCAAGCCAAATTGCTTTCTCTTGGGATTACCCAGTATTAACTGGAAGGCAGTTTCTCATGGAGTTTCCTGTAAGAATATATTTTGTTCTTTGTATGTTTTCCCTTTTCATTATTCCACTGCATTTGCTGTGAATAGTTTGGAGTATGTCAGCCTTTCCACTATAAAAACTTCCCTTCCCAAAATATATTCCTGGTGCCTAAGTGTGTTCTCCAGCATAAGTATTGCCAGCAGATTTGCAAGATCTGGGTGGAGAACTGTGTAAAGCGTGAATAAAAAAACAATAATAAAAAAGAATAATACTAGAAAAAATTGTGACTGTTTTCTCTGATTAGTAAAAATAGCTGAGAAATTTACAGAATAGATTCCCTGCTAGTGTAAATCAGCAGATATCTTCCAATCATAACCAGGAGGAGGTCTGACCCTGCATTGCTTAAGTTTTGTTGACTTGTATTATCAAAACTTCTGTTTTCCAGATTACTACAGCTCCCACAATTAACTTGATTTGTTCAGAAGAATGTGCCCAGGTTGGGTAGGTTGTAATTCCATAAAAGCTATGTTTTAGTAGGAAAAAAATCAGTCATCACCTTTAATAATCTTTTAAATTAAACCACATTTGTTTTTAATGCAAACTTAGTGAATCAACTGTTTTCTACTGAAACAGAATTGAATTCTCCTCAAAGTGACCCTTTCACATTAGAAGTTAATGTGCCTCAAAAATAATAGCTTGGATTCTTCCTCACAGGACCTTCATACTCTTCTTGTAAAGGGATGCTAGAGCCTAGTTAGAAAGACTGACAAGAGTGTGAACAGAAACAAAAAAAAAAAGTAAATAAAGTACACAAAGGGCCTCTTCAAACAGAATGATTCTAAACTCATAGAGTTTTCAATATAATTCTTATTAAAATTCTCATTTGTCAATCAAGACACCTTCTAGACTCCTAAGCTTTTTGGTTTGTTTTTTCATCTGATAAATAGCTTAAAAGAAAGTTTCATCATTTTATATTGGACATACCGCTGAGATAACCATGCAGTGACAATAAACACAGTCCTCTTTGTGCATACTCCAGCGAGCATCTGGGATTCATCTGGATTCTGTAGTTTGCATCAGGAGGTAACAGTGGTCCCTCCACATGACTCTGGTTTGGTCAGCATTTTGTTTTCATTTAAGCTGTATATGTCAACATCTGTAATTTCTTTAATCACCAGAAGAAGAATTCAATTACTATTTCATAAATGAACATTGTCAAATAATTTTGTCTTGGGCACAGCAAGAAAAGAGAGGAAGCAAAGGCTGATGCATCTCCTTGCCTACAGAACAATGCAGCACGGCCTTGTAGAGGTTTGCATAAACCATGTGTAAGGAGTTTGTGAACTGTGCTTCAGAGTCAGGGGTGGTAATGGACTCGCCACATGGCAGTGGTGACTAACAGGGGAGATTAGAGCCTTAGGGCTGAAAAGCCTTCCACATATGCTTTGCAACTGTCCTGGGTTGTGATCATTACTCTCTGCTTCTGGGTGAGAGGATGGGCTATAAACTAAACAGAAGGGCCATTAAATCATCACACATGTGTGCTGCAGATTAAAGTCACAAGCCCCAGTGTTCACACAGTGGGAATCCCTACTTATGTCAATGCACAAAATCGAGAACATACCTGAATGCAGTACAGAATTCTTACGGAGAATATTTCCCTTCTTCAATATCTGTATGTTTCTTTATATGGGAATCTGCTTTGGGTTTAGGCTACCAAACCTACTGTGAGGCTTTCTTATTCTTAATTAATGCTGCTGCTTTTCAAAGAGGAACAAAGTCTCAATGCAAACTCATTTCTGACTTATTTTCTGAAATAAAACAAGTCCAAATGCCTGGTAGTACATGTATCTTCACAGAACACCAAGCACAGGGAAAGAAATAAATGGGGCTATGTTGCGGTTGTGGGGAGGTTCGACACTGGCAGCACCAGGGTGCCGCGACCTTCCTAGACAGAGTGTCCCGTGGGGAACAGCCTCTCTAGGGGTGTTGGCAACAGCTTCCTCGAGCAACAGTGATTTCAGCAAGTGTAACGATTCCTCCGCTACAAGTGATCAGCTCTTTTGTGAAATCGCCCAAGGCAAACTCAAGGATAGAGAGAGAGGCAGCTCGTATGGCAGTTCCACAGAGGTAGTCTTTATTGTCCAGCACCCTGCGAAGGGGAGGCCAGGGACGAGACCAGGCTAAGTGGTTGGGGTCAGGACAGGGGTTTATATGGGGAAAGTAAGGCGTGCGATGGAAACTGATTAGCCAACAGGGAAGGGGCTATTAGCATGGGAGAACCAAAGGCCGGTTGGGATGACTCCAGTATCTCACCCTGAACTTAAAGGTGAGTTGCCTAGCTCTGACTCCGCCAGGCGAGTGCAGGAGGTTGACTCAAAGGCTCACTGCCTTCCACAGGGCTGGATACTGTGTGAGGTTCTCTGATGACATTTTTAGCTTCACAATACCTCTATTACCCTGAAGCAGAAGATCTGGTTTTGAGGCATTTGGACTTGCTTGGTTTCAGAGAAACAAATTGATAATAAAGAAATATTCTGTCTGAGAATTCTGTTCTATATTCAGGTATATTTTTGATTTTATGCATCAACATAAGTAGGAATTCCCACTGTGTGTCACAAGGTTTTTGGAGGATAGCCTTCGGTGCACTGCCCCTTGAATTTCCTGGTTCCTTTTCACTTATTTCATTTTATTTTTGCTGAAGGATCAGGAAGTAGGCCATAAAAAATGTGAAGCTGCAAGTGAAGCTCAAAGTGACTCCTGCTGTTGCTTCAGACATCACAATCCTTAGCAGAGGCTGCAGATATCTGCAGGTCAAGAGTTTCCTCCTCTACTATTGGTGTGCAGTGTGGGGGGCATCATATTTACCAGTGCTTAACCTGCCGGGCAGGATGGACTCAGGGTCAGTACCGGAGTTTGCTGAATCATCCTAGCCCATATTGGTTCTGGAAAGTGCCAAAGGGCCTTTGGAGTTCAGGATCCTTGTTCATCACTTTTTCCCTCACAAATCCATGCTGAAAAGTATTAAATATGGGGGGAAAAAGAAAAGGAGGAATAAAAGAAATAAAAGAGAAAATTAAAAAGTGAAATCGAATAGTATTAAATTTAAATAAATTAAATTAAAATGGGACTCCTGTTCATCTGTTTATTCTGAGGGGAAAACACTTCAGACACAGAATCACTATGTTGGTTATGTACTGATACCACACTTTACTTTTGAATGGTGCTGTACAGTGATGCCACTCCCAGTATTTTTCACAACACTTCATTAACCCAGTTGTCATTCCAGCAATGAAAATATACATTTTTGCTATTAGTAAAGCAAAAGCTCATAAGGGTGGTAAAATTGCAATTATCTGTGTAATTCCCTGTCAATTCAGAAGTTTTGGGGAGTAACTTAAATGTTTCTACTACTTTGAATCAACTGTATTTTCAACCCTTGGCGTATTATGCGGCTGTATAGCAAGTTTTTGTTATTATCAGTATCAGATGCTCCTTCTGCTAAAATAATTCTAAATGACAAACTGCTATACTATATGGTTTCTTTTGTGTTCTCATATGTATTACTTGCTTTGAAAAAGTGTACATGCAAAGAAATAGGTTATAAAAGTCTGCTGCTCCTGGTTTTTTTGTTTTGTTTTTTTTTTTCTTTGAGATGTAAATATATTTCTCACTTGAAGAAAATGAGGAAATAACTTTCTTTAAAGATACATGTCCCCACTCCACCATGCTGTTGGTGCTTTGACAGGTAGGTTAAATCACTGCTCCAGAGCTTGAAGGAATTTACTTCTCCTTTGGACCATGGGTGTTTTGTGGGCAAATGGGGAAGGCGGGGGAGTATTTGACATTTGGCATTTCAGGAAAAGCTTTTCCAGTCTGAAATTTGTAGGGGGCAGGTTGCAACACTTAGAGATGTCATCTTCACCTGGCATGGCCAAACTTCCTCTGTAAGGAGTCAAGTGGGGGCAGGGAGCATAATGACACAGTGAAATGAAAAAAAGTAGACCTTTTTAGAAAAGGAGGATGTCAAAAAAGACATGAGGGTATTATGTCTTTTCTACCATCATAGTATTCTTCCCTCCAGGAAAGGACACAATGTTTTCTTTTCATACTTTTTCATCTGGCCATCTTTAAAATACGGTGTGGGCAAATTCTGGCTACACAAGTAGCCATCAACAGAATGAAAACCAACGGTATATGATTTCTGTTATGATAGCATTTAATATTTACCATCGTAGCTTGGAGCTGGGTTTGTTCCAGATCTTTTAAAGAATTTAAATCTTAAAGAATTGAAGGTCAATAGAGCTACAGTAATTTTTAATGAGGTCACAGATTTAAAGGGAATTAAAATTGAAAATAAGTAATTTTAAGAAGATTTTCATACATGCTACCTACAAGCTAGAAAGAAGGAATATTTATTAAAAAAAAACATTTTCTTGACAGAACAATTGGCATTTTCTTTGCTATTAATCCTGAAACTGGAGGGGGATGGCTTGTGGGGTGTGCGCACCAGGCTTTGCCACCCCTTCTGAAGTCTCCTCTACTGCTCAGTCAGCTTCCAGAGAAATGAGTGTGAAGCTAGAAACTGAAATTCAGACTTCCCAGGAGGATCTCACAAAGGAGAGCCATGGGCAAAGAATAAACAAACTGTGAAAGGTACATTTTCTCACACAAGGAGCACATCCATTCATTCTGCTGATTCCAAAGCAACCAAACAAATTAATGCTGAAATCCAAGGGCTGGGTCTTAATTACATAAAACCACTTTTTGGGGGTAGTCAAGACAAGAGGTTAGTAAATTAAAATTTCTTCCTGCACTTAATGCTATAGATCCAAAACAATGTTTGCATGCTTTGGAAAACATAAGACAAATCCCGGATTTTTAAATTTTGATAGCAGCTCTTTGTTGGACAAATATTGCAGTGACTGTCTCATGCTGAGCTCTCACCAAATCAATGTTAGGAGGGAGTATTTGTAGGACTGTGTTAAAATCAAGTGTTTGATCTGGCAACACAGCTTTTCTACAGCTTAAACCAACTTACTGCATATGGGCTGGAGGAGTTTTGTCTGTATAAAGTAGTGATGGGGAAGCAGAAGATTAGCTGACAAAATGGACTTAATCATATTTTATCACAGTTTTGTTTTGATGCTTTCTCAAGAGACACAGAGTTATAACTCAGGAGAGCTGACTTCTAAAATATTCACACACTAAATTTTACAGGAATGGAAGCTATTTTTGCCAAAATCACAACAAAATTTCCAGAATTAAAAGTTTAATAGATGCTTTTGCTGGAAAGTTCAAACTTCAAGAGATAAAAAGAAGCCCCAGTCTTTCTGGAAAAAAAAACTGCAAACAGAAAAATCTTCAGAAAAATCTAAATATTGCAAATTTAAATAAAACTGGATTTTCAAAAACGTACATTCAAAATGAAAGCTTAAAAAAAACCCTCACTCTTTTTTCATGGTGGGTTAATTTTTTTCTAAATTTTATCAACTTTTTTAAGATTTTAATTCTCAGAAGAATGTACATGTAATTCAGCCTTGCCACGATTAGGATCAAGGCTGTCTTTGCCCCATTTGCCTCCAAGCAGGAACAGTGTATTTTACTATGGGACCCTGTCAGTGTTTAGTGTTATTAGCCATGAGAAGGATTGCTTGTGTCTGCTCTACAGATTGCTTGGTTTAAAAGATGATGATGTAATGCAGCACAGAAACAAACAGCTACTTTCCATGCACTAATTTTACCCATTCTCTGAGAGAGGACTGTTTTCTAAGAGATAATCTGTCCTCATCACCACCAGCACTGGTTTGTGCCTTTTATCTAATTTGCCTCGATATTCCACTGGAAAGGTTGGTTCAATTTCAGGACCGGGACGAGTCAGCTCTCAAAGTGACATCTCAGCTAATCAGGAAATGGAGCCAGTTCAACATCTGGCTTTTATTTGAGAGTAGCTTTGAATCTGAATGGTGAGCTCAGAGACTGCAGACAGCAGCAGGACTTTGATCTGCCACTGCTTAATTTTGCGTGGATTACTGAGGTCACCATTAATGTCAGGAGGGATATGACAACAGCCTTACACTAAGGGCTTCCTGACTGAAATTCCTATACCTTTACTGGTCTTGCTGGCCACCGAACCACAGTAACAATGTATTTCTGCAGCTGATATGAAGACACCTGAAGTAGTTTCCCTAAGAGCTGACAATATAGTTAAATGGCTAAAACTAAGATCAGGAGCTACTTCTTCCATGAGGCATCTGTAGGCTGAAAGGTGAGAAGGATGCTGGAATGCCTGTCAGTGGGTGTGGGATCTGGCTTATTTCTCACCCTGGTGCAGGTCTTCTTGATCCTGATGAATACAAGTAAATCTCTCTTTAAAAACAACTGCTGTGGGGTCAGTTCTTTTGCTGGAATAAACTGGCTGCTTTCAGCACTAGCAAGCAATTATATCTGTGCTTAATATCTGTTGACGGTAGATATGGAGAGCAAGAATGGTTTTCCCATGAGCACTTTAAGCACTGGTACACTGAATTTTTTCTAGTATTTATGCAATCTAATTATCTACTACTGCTCAATCACATTTAGGGACTCTAGTCTTAGAAAATTTAACTCTAGAGGACTTTTTTTTCTTTGGCCAAAGCAAACTGATAATCCAATTCTTCCTCTGATTACACTAGTTTAGCTATTTTTATTTAGTTAAATTGCTCTGAAACATGCATATGTTGGTCGCGAAATAAATGTTTGATCAAAATATAATCATGTATGCAACATACTCCTTTGATCACTGACCCGAGTGCTTCTGATTTAAGAATGGATGAGCAATGTCTCTCTCAGTCAGGAATGGTTAAGGATGATGGCAGTACTGATCACAGAATCATTTAGGCTGGAGAAGACGCTTCCTGTCATCCAGTCCAACAGTAAATGGGATCTGGCCCAGAGCTCTCAGCATCGCAGCACCATCTCTAGCCACAGAGGAACATTTCCTGGACTGGGAGGAAAAGGACGGGGCAATGGGCAGCCCTTAGAAGGTCTTTGAACCATAACTGGTCTTAGTCTGATGGTGTAATAGGGCCTGGTAGCTGAGCAGGACCATTGACTTCCACCAGGCGACAGCATACTGCAGAGCAGAGAAGAGATAAGCAGCCCCTTGATTCAGGAACTACCAACAGTCTTCATGTGCAAACTTTCTTGTGTGGGCTGAAGAAGGGTGCATCTTTGCTTCCTTTTTTAGGCAGTGCTTCTGGGTGCCGACAGAGCCATCCTTTTCAAACTGGGATGCAATGCAATGCCAGCTGTTATCAAAAACAAACACTGAAACGCTGGGAAATTAACAGGTAAAGCATTACAGATTTAAACAGAGACCTCATAAAAGCATTTTGATTTTATTGCGTAGTTAAAAAGCCTAGTTTTTTTCACAGTATGTATGGGACAATGGAAAGCAAGAAAGAATGGCTCATCAGATTATTAAACTACAAGAGAAAAAGGCTTTGGTCAAAATAATATATTATTATTTAGTTTATTATTTATATTTATTTAGGGGGTTAATAAAAACACTTGCCCAGTGTTCAAGGCACTTTATCTCAATATTAAGGAGAAAAAGAAATAAACACAGCTGTCCTCCTTAAAACTAAAATAAACCCATTATCAGTGCCCTGTTTTAGCATCAGCCTAAAGTTGAGTATCAACTTGAGTGCTTTTCTGGGTCCAGGACAGAATTAGAGTGTTGATTTTTCTTTTAACAATGCTTATCTATCTATTTTAAAACTACTCTGAAGTCACAGTCTTCATATATCTTTTTTAAAAATGCATTTGTTCATTACCACATCAAGCCTCAGAAAAGGATTTCACAGTATATATTGGCATTGGAATTGTTTTCACCTATTTCATTGATTTATGAATTCTTTGCTCACTAAGGGGATAATAAACATCCAGTAGCTTGTTTCAACTTGCAACAAGCATATGTTTGTGAGTACACATCGTCCAGGAAAAACTTGTTCAGTCACTTGCACTTAATCAAGAAACAAACTAAATTTAACAAAACAAAATGGAGTAGAGAGCAAAGACAGGTTGAGGCTTTCACTGGCAGGCAAACCAAAGAGGACTTTGGAACAGTTTCAGCAACTTTCCATTAAGAAACAACAGCAAGTACAGAAAGGTTGTTAATCAGCAGGTTTTAAAAGCATCATTGTAAAAATGGATAGCCATCATAAATACTGGGGAAAGATCTGTGCACAGAAAGACTTAAGCAAAAAATTTCACACCAAACATTGTTTTGTGGAAGCAGAAGCAAAACATTCAAGAATATCTCTGTTGTAAACTTCCAGCTAACGTGATTTAGCAGCAGTGTAACTGTCTCACAGTGGCTGGGAGCTGCCGCCAGACATTCAGTACTGTATATTTTTTCTTCATGTTATTGAGAGGGAAAGGTTAGACAGAGACAGGGTTTATAAGAAGCAGACTTTGCTCCAAATATTTTATTTGACCTTCATAAAATATCCCCAGCTTCAGTGCAGAATCAGGGGTTGGGGAAAGGAGAACATAGGATGGCTATTTGCATTTAATTTAGTACATTAGTACATTTATTCTGCCTTAATTAGGCAACAAAAAAGTTTTCATTTGGATGCAACACACCAACAACCACTGCTTTATAAAGGCTGGAAATCAGTGGTATGAAAGAATATTCCAGGCTTTTCAGAGCTGAGTTGACATTGTTATATGTGACAGTTTTGCAGTTCATCATACATAAGGAAAGTTATTTTGTTCTTTTATTTCCTCATAGCCCATAGTGTTTGGCCATAGCAATATGCTATCATCAGCTTTGGCACTCAGGCAAGAAAAGTCACCATAAGCATTAGTGGAAAACAGGGGAGTGGTGAAGATATTTTCATTCCACAATCTTTCAAAAGGATATTTTGAGCTTTTCACCCAATCAAAAACATGGAGAGGGCCTTATTTCTTGTTTTGGGATGCCTCTGGTGCATAGACATGCAGAAAATTAGGAGAGAGAAGACGAGAAGTACTACATTTTGTGTTCAGCTTTGACCAGCACATGAAACTTTTGAGGAAATAAATACCAAATATAGAAAAAGCAAGTTTGTGTCTGGGTATGAGGTTTTCATTCTTGATCAGCTGCAGGAAGAAGTAGAAACAGAAAAAAGTCTCATCAAGTTTCTTCCTTTTTGTGCTGTTTTAGGAAACTGTTTCATCTCCAACTCTTGCTCTCTGTTCATTCTCAATCTTACTCTTCACCCATTCCCAGAAGAGAAGACTGCTTTTCCCTGCACAGCTGTTATATTTTCCCTCATGTCCAAAAGCAGACAGTCCAATGCCTTTTTTCTTGCTAACATGTGGAAGCTTGCAACCACAGGTGCATTCTCTAACCAGGCTTTGTCACTCCCTCGTGTTCCCCAGTCACGGTTTGACGAGTGGCTCTGGCTGCTGATGTCCCACAGAAGACTGGATGAGCAGAGAAGTCCCAAGACTTCAGCAAATGGAGACACTCACAGTGAACAGCATTGTCTAAGCCATGGAATTGCTTAATGGTCCCTAGACTGAGCCATGGTTACAGTCTTGTAAAACAAACATCAAGGCTCACAGAGAGATCACTCTGGTCTCACTACTCTAGTGGTCTATGATGTCCCACACCTAAGGAATTCATTGTCTACTGCAAGTAGTTTTCATCCAAGATGATTACATTGTGCTGTATACAGATGGAGATTTCTTTTCCCCCTTTTGGGATGGGTATTTCTGACCTCACAGTGAAAATTTTCCATAAAAAAATAATTGAAATCACAGCAGGACTCCTATTTCTTTTTTTTCTTGAGATCATTGCCTATCCAAACACAGCTAACTTATAGTGCCCAGGTAAAAAAAGATTGCTGGTGTGTTATTTAATAATGAAAATGGTATCATGATAATATCTATATAATGAGGCAAATATTAAATTAAGTCAACAAATTTTTCCCAAAGTCTCTATAAAATGCTCAGTTAGCAAGGCTGTAGAAGCACTGCCAAATAAAGTGCTAGGGCAAAAGAAGAAACAAAGCAGAAACTGCAAGGGAAAAATTATTTCTCCCATCTTAAAATACTTAAAAGACTTAAAGGACATAGGAGACCCCGTAAGCCATCATAAGGTTTAGGTTAAATCTAAAACATTGTGTTGTGCTCCTACCATTTAAAAATAAACATTTCACAGATGTACTGGTTGTTTTCGTTGCTCTCCTCAGTGAAAAACACACACAAGTGGAACCCATGTAAGCCTTCCAGCATGGAAAGAAACCCACCTCAAACCTGGGGAACATGAGGGCCACTCCTGTAGACTACGAATAAGTGATGTCCAACACCTCACCCTTTTGCACTACAACAGACTGGATTTGTAGGTTAACGTCTAAAAAGCAAAATGGCACCTCAGTGCTCCTATTAATGAGAACTAATCTCCATCTTCTGGAGCTCACACTGTTCATAGTGCAACAGGAACAGTGCAGGGATGGTGAGTCTTCCAGACACGATGAGATCCATTGTCGTACCGTCGCTGACCACAAACTGGCCCAGCGTGGCCAGGCAGGACAACGTCCAGAGCACGGTCAACCACAGGAGCTTAGGCTGCTGCTTCTGCCCCTAAGGCAAGCTGTCGCTTGGCAACCTAAGCGCTCACCGTAGCTTCCAACTGTCCTGACCTACAGGGTAGGCGCAACTGTAGCCGATAGTAAGGTAGCGAAGACGGGAGCAAGGAGTGAGAGGAGACCTCTTGTGCTGGTGAATTCAAATGTACTTTATTTCCCCAGCCTCGCAGGGAGAGACATAGGGTCAAGAAGCACTCAAGGGGACCAGGCACAGCAGGCCAAGAACAAGGGGTTACACAAGGTTTTAAAGGGGGGAGGAGTTGGGAGGAGATGGGAGAAGGTAATTCCCTGGGCCAATGGGGACAGATTACATAATAGGAATGAACCAATAAACACTGACCCAGGGTGGTCTCAGGGGCGGGTTCGAGGACTATAACCAATGAGGGAAGGAATAGATTGGAAGGTTCTAGGGATAAGGAGGAGAAAGGGGAAGGGTTTAGGGATGGACAACTTAACTGACATAAAGATTGACAACTAAGTAAGGAAACTTTGGGAATAGGGGGAGGAGAGTCTGGGGATTGACATCCCCGGGGGAGTGGCCAGCCCTCAGACTCCTCCTAATGACTCTAAACTTCCCGGGGGATCAGCCCACTCAACTTCTGTGTTTACCCACATGCTGAATCCCCCGGAATCATCATTAGGAGCCGAGGTAGTTGTATTATTAGCCACTCCGGCGGTGCAAGGTGGAGAAAGGGCAGCTGCTACTGGAGCTGCCTGATGCACCGCCACAATCCATAACCATACCTGCAGCCCCAGGCAGTCAGCTCACAGGAAGGGCCACCTCCAAGACCTCTCTGACTTGGAGATTCCTTTCCAGAACATACAGCAGTATGTTCCGCTGAAAAGCTGCCTCTGAGATCACAAGCTTCAAAACAGCAGTCAAAGTCCTGCAGATCATCAGGTCCATGGAAAATGATTATAAGTACAATTGCGGAGTGCTATAGGCAGACAGAACGTAGCCAGTGTCTACGCAGCAGTAGATGTTTTTTAGAGTACATGGGCTGCATTCTGCCCTTCTCCGAAACACAGGATCAGAAGAAGAGACAGTAGTCCTTGCTGAACTGAGTGAAGAAGGGTTATTTCTTAGACTCAAAGCAGCCTGTCAGCTTAATCCTAACTGCATAAGGAAGGTGTCAAGAAGCTACCAGAGAAATATTTCTATCTACCCTGTGGTAGGATCTTACACTCCTCCTCTCTCAGTGACTGTTCCCTGTGCTGCACAGGAGGAAAAAATCTCCTCTTAACCAGAAGCCAGGATCTGTGAGGCAGGGGAGACAAGAGTGATTTGGGACAGAGGAAGGAGAGGGAAAAGTGAAGACAGTTCTCTGGCACTTCATAGCAGAAAGCGGAAGGAGTTGTGCTTTGTTGCAATTCTTCACCTTTCGCCCCTTCCTTTTCACGTCCCTCCTGCAGCACGTGAAAGCTGTGCCCTGTTTATTTTTGCTGGTCTGATTTACAAGGAGATGGCATATAGAAGTGTTCAAGCCAGAAGGAAGGATTTGAGGGCTTAGATACACTGAGAAACCATATATGGTAAAGGCTGAAGATGTTTCCAAGCCATTTTTAATATCTAATTTGTTCTCGTTAGTAGTGGTAGTAATAGCAGTTAGGATCAGACTACATGTACAGACAGTGTCACACTAGATACAGTACTGCATTTATATACAAATAGTATCAGACTGATGATTTTGACCATTAAGGCTTTGGGAATGAGGAAGCCCTTGGGCTGTGAGGTTCTTTCAGAGGAGCTGTCCTCCCCAGGTCAGGTGAACATAGCAGGTGAGAAGGGCACCAGTACATGATATGAACCCACCACCACAACATCCACATGGTAACTTAGACTAAACACTCCAGAATAGAGAAGCAAATGAAACTGACAAGAAAGAGAGTCTTGCAATTATTTAACTTAGAGAAACATTTTCCATTTTGGGAACAAAGGCTTCTAGACTTGGCTGTAGCCTTTAAAGATAAGCTATCTCAGAAGATTTTTCTCTTCTCTGATTTTTCATAGCAGTACTCATATGCACAGGCAGGGGGAAGGAAGGGGTAGTGGTTACTCAATTTGCCCTTAGGAAGGAATTTGATTATAAAGTAATGAAATGAACATTACTCCTGAGTGATTTGCAGGCAAATTTAACAGATTAGCATTATTCCCTATGAAAATGCTAGTGATTTTGTGCCTAAGCCTACAGTAGTTGGAAACTGGAAGATACACTTGCATGGGTTATTCTTGCAACTTCATAAGCCTAGCAATCTTCAGATTTATGAGGAGTTGCCTGTATTTTATTTCATTTTTTTTAACCTCCCTGTGTTTGACAGTAGGAGGAGGGGAGTGCTTTCCCAGGGGCATCTCCCAATGCACAAATGAAAGCAGAAAAGGAAAAAAAAAAAGATGGACTCGTATTGCGAGTCTAGTGTTTTATGTCCTGCGTGCATTTCAACAGACTTATTCCATTCTCAGCCTTCATGTCGCAGCTAAGTTTATCTTCCCCTCCACCCACAAAGGCCAAAAGTCTGAAACCTTTTTTTCCCTTTATAACATTTTCCTGCACTGCCCATGCTGCTGGTTTCTTTCCCTGTGTGATGCTTCCATCTTTACTTTGGATGTTATTCATCGAATTAATCTGGCAATCATTAAAATCAGATATCCGTCGTCGTAGGGCCCACATAGTGTGTGGTGAGAATTGGCATGCTTCAAGCAGCTTGCTACTGAGTGAGACAAGCAAAGACAGTATGAGGGAAAAAAGACATTCTAGTGTGTTCAACTAGAACTGCACAATTGTTAAGAATATAGCTCAGGGTCATTTGGAAAATTATAGCAGAGCCAGGAACAGAATTCATGCTTCCTTATTCTTTGCTAGAAACCCATGCTTCCTTCTGTATATTAGCAATTTTCCACAAGCTGTCTTGTAAAATAAATGAAATGTGTAATTCAAAAATGCTGTAGGAACTAGATGTTTAGAGAATGTCTCCATGTGATTTTTTTTTCATTAAATACAACAAGAAATACTAGATTTTACAGAGGTCATTAACTTGTTCTTTACAGGCCTCTTCTATAACATTGAAACCACTTCTTACGTATCCACTACTTAGAAAGACATGGTTATAAGATTTTATGCTTACATCAGAGAACACCAATTTGTGAGTTATTTCCAGAACACTTGAGTATGTTTCAAAATAGAATAGCATAGTAATAGACCTTCTTTATAGCCACTCAGTGTTTTCCACTCTTAAGAAGAAGAAAAATTACTGATTTGATAGTGAGCTATGAGGCTATTAATTTCTAAAGGCTGAGAAGTGATTATGCAGCAATTTTGCCCTTTCCTGTCATACAGAAGATTTGAGAATGGAACAAATGCTTACTTACTGGCAAAGCAAGAACCTGCCTCACTACATGTTTAAAGAAAACAGCTACAGAAAAAATGTCCAGGATTTACACTAGACAGCCAATCTCCACTCAGCATCACAATGTAACTTGAGTTTCCTATGGCTGACTGCTTTCTTAGTATACTGAGCTGACATTTACAGTTCCCACTTCTGTAAAGAAGCCTGCATTTCCTGCTATATTATCCTCCTGCACCCACATAATCTCATAATCTTTGCTTTTGTTTAAAAGCTAAAGGTCTTTACCTGATCTGATGACATCCTGGTCAAAGAATCCTGGTCAACAAAAGAACTAACCTCATCCCTCTCAAAATGCCGTGCTAATTCACACTGTTGCCTCAGAAATTGGTCAAAATTTTTGCCAGCCTAATTAGATCAACTTGAATTCTGGTGGGAGGGTAAATGCTTATGTGTTTTTAATTAATCCCCTGCCTAAATCAAGGGAAAGGATATTGCATTTTTCAGCAGAATTACTCCACGCCGTGCTGACTGCATATATTTAACAATTCTTACTCACATAACTGAGAAAAGCCACTGGAAAGCTTCCAAACCTCATGCAGTTTTTGCCTGGCCCTGTTTGAACTCTCCTCTACCTGGTACAGGGCTGGGGCTCTTGACCTGGCAGCCCCACCAGGAGATCAGTACCTGCAGTCCCGGTAGAAGAGGCTTGTCCAATGAGGAATTTGCATTCATGGAGCATGTCACTCTCAGTATGACCCTGCTGAAAGCCATTCCTGAACATTAAACATCATGAATAATCCCATCTCTTTTTGACAAAAATGTCAAATATATGCTTAATTTTCAAGTAAGTCCTTGGAAGGAAACTTTGTATGAGTTAAAACATGTCATTGAAATGGTTACCAGATAAGTACAATGTTAGCAGAATGTATACTTTACTATTTTTAAGCCTGGATTTGCTGTCTAGAGATCAGTAAGCAGATTTGTCCTATACTTTCCTTCCTCCCCCCTGCTTTTTTTTTTCTTGTTTTTGTTTGTTTTTTTGTTTTTGTTGTTAGGGTGGGGGGGTGGTTTGGAGGGGTTTTTTGTTTGTGTGTTTGAANTGTTTTTGTTAGGTTTTTTGGGTTTGGGGGGGGGGGTTTGTTTTGTTTTGTTTTATTTAGTTTGGTTTTAATTTTGTTTTCCTGTACTACTTACTTTCTTTTGAAAGATTTGGTCAGATTTTGGTTTCTCCAACTTCCTGATCTGTTTAGGAATCAAATGACTCTTTAAACATGAAGCCTTTCAGGCCTTTTGATTTGGCTAACCACAGAGGTCAGGTTTTCATTTATAATTTAAATTATTCCAGATGCTAGCACAAATGAGAATTACAAAGAGATCAGTTTTGACATGCTCTTTAATACAATATGGGGTTACAATTTATAGTCAAAAGTCACCTTTCCCAGGATAGCTTGGATTTTGGAGGTCAGAGCAGGTGAGATATTTATTTCTTGGTTAAGTCACTGAGAAGTGCTACAGGCTGATTTTGCAGTGTCTTAAACTATGCAAATCTATAAATAGGAAGAGAAAGAAACACAGTCATTTAAAAAGCAGGAGTCCTATCAGGATTATTTTCACAAGTTCCTTCAGTGTTACAGAACAGATTTCCAGAAGAAAGATTAAAGGAAAGACAACTTTGCCAGACCTTGTGTAAAAAAGGCATTTGAGAATAGGCAAGGTGCTCCCAAAGGACAGCAGAGATACTTGAAATACCTTTAGCCAGGCAAAGGTCAGACCAAACTACTGAAGTTACTAAGCCTTTATAGTCTTTGCTTTATCATTTTATCTTTATTAAACACTGATAAGTAATACTCTCCGTACAGTCCTCTCACCTCAGTAAGCATTCACTGAGGTGAGTAAGGCACAAACCAATGACTGACTAGACCAGCCATCTCCCTGGAATTGCCCCTCTCCCTTGAGTGTGATGGGACTGATACAGCTGGAAAATAGTAATTTTTCTTTGCAAGGTTATCTCACTGATGGATCAACTCCTTGGAATGCCTTACTGCCCACTTATACAGACTGATGAAAGATACTGGGAGGGAAAACCTTGTGTTTAACAGGTGCCCAGAGAAGCTGTGGATACCCCATTCTAGGAAATGTTCAAGGCCAGGCTCAGTGGGGCTTTGAGCAACCTCAACTAGTGGGAAGTGTCACTGCCCATGGCAGGGGGGTTGAATGAGACAGTCTTTAAGATCTGTTCCAACCCAAACTGTTCTGTGATTCAGTGTGGCAGCATGCGGCAGCAGCAGCTGGGGTTTAGATTGATTTCATGTCTGTAAAAGCAAAGGTATGGGTCGTGGTGTTTGACAGTGCCACTGCAGAGGGGAAAGCTTGTGTTAGACATCTCTCAACTTCCCAAAGCCTACATTTTATCTGAGTAGGACACACTGCTCAAGGTGTTTTTTTCATAAGCACAATTCTTTGTGGCAACCCTTGTTTGACCACAACTCTTGGTTGCAACTCTCTTCTCCTTCAGGTTTCCCCCCACCACCCCCGAAAACAAAAACAAATATTCCTTGCAGGAAGTGAAGTTCAATTTTACAGTATAAAAACACAGATTAATAGCCAAGATGATAATGTAATTAAGTTACAGGCAATGCACACCCTGTGATTTTTCAGTGTATTTTTCTGTCTTGTGCTGTATTGTTTTGGAAAACTCTCAAGCAAGGAAACCTTTACAAGAACTGAAGAGAGAAATTTCTGCAAATTACAAGAATTTTTCAGAAAACTCAAACAAGAAAAAGAAAACTTTTGTGTTGACATCACCAAAATCATTACAACAAGCTACACCTTGCGAGATAATTCTTTCTCCCCATATTTCAGTACTATTTCTGAAGTCAGGAGCACACAGAAAAGTACCTCCTTGCTCTTTGCCATAGCCAGCATATATAGAGGTATTATTTAGAGAGTGACATAATTGAGGCCATCCACACTGTGCCATACCAAAACTCTAAGTTGTTCCTTATCCTGCTTCCAGCAGTCATTTTAAATTGGATACCTCGGAAACAACATATACAAGCCAAGAATATATGACATTTCTCTTTAACATGCTGTCAGCCCCAAGGTATTTCCACTTCAGGGTGCTTCCTGCATTTGCATATGTTTCTGTGTGTTTAGTTAACTCCAGTGGCCCTTGGGCCATGTAAAACTGCACTACGGCAGCATTCTTTGGCAAGGAGTTTCATAGACTGGTTGCCTGAATAATCATTTCACACTGTTTTCAGCCTTGTTCCCACTCCAAATTTGAAGCCCCTTTGTTGTAGAAGTGGATGACAGTGAACTCGATCAATACCTTTCAGGTGCCCACAATTTCATATATGGATCAGTCTTGGCTTGAAAGAGAGGTGTCTGCTAAGGAAGGTGGGAACCTCTCTTAGAATAGAGAATATGACCCCTGCCCTTCCCTCCAAATTGTTATAACTTTGAAATCAAAGGCTCTCAGGCAAAGACATGGGAAAAGGAATAACAGCTCTTTACTAGTATCTATAGTGGGGAAAAACAAGCAACAGTAACAGTAGCAATAACAAAGAAACAAAACCAGAAATCCGGTGGCAGCTTTCTCTAAGCTGCCAGACACCACCCCTCCCCTTTGGTGCGGTTACGGTCACGGCTGGCAGGGGGCGCTGTCGGGCTCCCGGCAGGACAGGGGCGATGGCTCCCGTGCAGCTGCAGGGGGCGCTGTGGCACGGGTTCAGGTCCTCTTCTCAGTGACCAATGGCAGATGGACCAGATGGCCAGGGGGCTGGATGGTGTGAGGGGCTGCAGCGGGACACCCCACAGCAGCAAGCTGGACAGCAGGCTGAACTCACTCACGCTAGCAAGCAAAGGGTGGCAGAAACTCCACAGCAGTGGCAGAAGCTGCAGTGCATCCTGGCAGGCGGGGGATGCAGGTCAACAACAGCCGGGTTCCTTCACAGCAGCTGTTGGACCCAGCCAGGGAGACACGCACTCTGGGAGGGGGGAAGAGGGTCGGGATCCCGTGCTTTTTCAAACAAAAGCTCACCCAGCAAGAGAGGAAAAAAGCAGAGTGGAGCTGGGCTCCCACGGTCGCAGTGAAAGGAAAACAAAGCAGCTCCACTTTGCCCTTCCAATGCCCTGAGAGCAAGTGAGGTTACCAGTGGCCAAGTGCTTTTCCTCCCCTCGCCACACCCGGCCACATACTTTGTCTCTTAAGTACCCGGTCATTAGGGTTGTCCAGCGACAGAATGGGCAAAAATATCCCCCAACCTCCAACAGGATCTCTGCAGTAACCCCTAAATTTCTTTCTTTTGCAAGTTGAGACATCCCCACCTACTAAGCAGTTCCCAGTACGGAAGCCATCCCTGATCTTTGAATATCCTTGAGTTATTCTGCCCCAACTCTTATATCTGCCCTGAAATTATAGTACTGAAATTACACATAGTATTCAATGGATGAGGAAAATTCTTATTCAGTGGCACTATGATATCCTCAGGTTTGTTCTCTGTTCCTTGCTAGCTTTTGCCTTGCCTTTTTTTTTTCTTTTTTCTTTTTTTGGACCACTATTTCACACTGAGATGGCATTTTCTTGACAGTATCAGTCATAGCCCTAAGACCTCTCTCTAAAGAAGTCATCATACACTCATTGTCTATTATTTTATGCAGAAAGCTCAGATATTTTCCCTTGTGCAACATGTTATGTAGAATTTCCCTACACTGAATTTCATGTCAGTTTCGGACTCAATTACTCACATATTTCAGCAGCTCTTCACACTTGGCTTTTCTGCTTGCTCCCCTAATGTCACCATCCCGCAGCTCACCTCCTTTTCAGGGTTGTTTATGAATACATTGGGTAGCACAGGTTCCTGCATGCCTTCCAGCAGTTTGGCCTCTCATGTAGTTATCCTTGCCAGAAGTTTCTCTTATGACATGGCTGCATATTTTCCTTGAAAATTTGATAAAGATTGTGGAACAATTTAACACATTTATATGAATGCATGGTGTGCTTCAGCTTGCCCAGTTGTAATGAACTTTCTGGCGTTCAAATAATTATTTTAAGTATTCTTTCCATGTCATAGTAATGAAAACAGAAATAAATTGGATTTCTATCAGACAAAAGCTTGTGTGTTCCTGTTGTGTATGAAAACTCCCCTTTTAACAGAGTGTTTATAATTTCTGAAGATTTTAAAACATGATGAATGGTACTGTGCTGCTTAAATGGAACAAAAAGTGGTCAGCCTTTACTACCAAGACTACAAGATATGAAGATCTTTGAGGGTTCATGGCACTTCCATGGACTGATCCTGTATGCTGGCATTGTTTCAGTCCTATTTTTACTTCCTTGGTTTTTTGTAAGCTTTCACACACTTTTATCACAGTCAGTGATGTTTGCAATGAGGACACAAAGCTCAGCTAACAAACCCAGACTCAGTAAATACAAATTTGGATCATTTAGACCATAAAGGTGCCATAAAAATTACATAATCTGAGTTGAAAGTGCCATAGAACTCCTTCATAAATTACATCATCCTTCTCTGTAAATTTGCACTAGACATAAAGCAAAGACAAAATAATTTCTAGGGCACACCAAGGCTAATACTAATAAGGAAGATTAAATACAGTCAGCAGATCAAAACAGCATCTGGACTTAGTGCCTAATGGAACATTTCAGTATGGAAATACAATGCAACATAACGCAGTAATGTTAGTTGATTTTTCACAGACTGATAGTTATACATCATTAAAGCTTTTTATGCCCTGATCAGCAGCTCTGAGTGCTGCTCCTGCTTTCAGACTAGGATCAGCCATGAATAAAATTGTTTTAATGTCTTCACTAAGGAAGTGTATTTCCAGAGAATACAAAGAAAAGCTAGAATTGAAAATACTAAGTTTGTCATAGCCTTATTCTAGCCATGCATGACACCACAACGCTGCTATTCCTCCTCCCAAAAATAGATCTCTTGAATGGTGTGGCATTTCCCTGGAATAAGAATCTATCAAGAAGGATTTTAAAGTCTAAGCTTTTGTTTGCTTAGTCATTTGTCCTGTTGTGAGTCATGCCTCAGAGCAGCACCTCAGTACAAGGCTCTGACTGAACAATCACTGTTCAGAAAAGAAGTCTGATACACGTTGCTGCATATTATCTTCATGGATTTACGATGTAGTATCACTCCAAGCCCTGCTTGTAGACAGCCATGGCAGATGTTGCGGAGATGCTGTTTCCTGTTCTGTGTAGATCCTATGATCAAACATCACCAAGATGGATTTGGACTGTTACTTTTCTTTAGGAGAAGAGCTGTCTGTTCAGTGGTACCTTCATCCATTTAACATGTTACCTTCCATTTATACACATTTATACAACACATTGGTACTCTACACACTTTACATGTCCTTTCTTCGCCCATATTTGGGCCAGCAAGTTAGTGCCAGCAGTACACTAGACCACAACATGCTCCATGTTGGGTGGTGAAGAAGTGATGACAAGAAAATTAAGAAACGTTGTTTTCGAGGATCAAATACAATCCCATGAGCATTATCATCTCCAGAAAAAGAATGCAGCTTGCAGAGATTGCAAAACTTCTGGATTTTTTACATACCTACAAAGGTTTAAAAGTAGCACCTTAAGGTAATATGTGAGGCTGCTGGTTCTCTATTATCTTACATAAATTGGAAGTAAAAGCTGTAAAATGAAGAAGTTGAGTTTCCCTTTGCTGAAAGGAAGACTGTTTAGACTGTTAAGTTTAAAGCAATTCAGCCAATAATACTTGTTTGCTGCAAGTAAAACCAGATGGTCCTAAAGAATGTCTTTCTCAGCTACTGTCCCTTTATGACAATACTGGTACTTTACAGTGAAACAGAATCATGTGGGAGATACTATAAAAGTAATATTTTTCTTCATACAGCCCAGAAGGTCCTTTTCTTGAATACAGGAAGGAGTGTCATCAGGCCTCATGACAATTACTGCTCTCCTTCAGGATTTCATGTAGACCAGTTTTTCAAAGGATTCTTAAATCTCATAATGAGGAACATTGTACTGTCATGGGACTCTCAACATGAACACAGTAGCCTAATTCCACACAGAGCATAGGAAAGGGACACAGGCAAGGCAGGGTAGGGGAGCAGGGGCATGGGGTATATTACTTCCAGGCAGTGCACTTTAGGGTAGTATCATCTTCTGTCAGAGCTGCATCACACAACCAGGCTGCAGGATGAATGCCGCCCTTCGCCAAACACACCCTCACAAGCTTGACATGTGCCTGTCTGTCATGGGGTTACTGACCCCTTGTTAGGTAAACATAAAGCAAAAGGAAAGCTCTGCTGCTTCAGAGCCTGAATGTATTTGCTTACATACCCTAGATACAGTGTGATAAGAAAACTCAGCACTTTGAAGAAGCTGCTCAAATTGAAATGCTAAGATTACATGGCACTTTAAAAAATAAATATTTATATATATATATATATAGGTAACCTGTGATAATGAATTAGATGAATATTACCACTAATTGGTGAAGACTAGGAGAAAGCAGAGAAAGATGACCAAGGATGGAGTCACCCTTTCTTGCAAGGGATGGATGTGCAGACGGAGATTTGTTAGCCTGGAAAGAGATGAACTGGGGGAAGCATGGTAGAAATCTGTGAAGTATTAATGGTTTAAAGAGTCACTTTTGGCTGAAAGATGCTGTGGATGCAAAAGGACTTCTGAGGTTCAAAGGGCGAGTGTACATGCACAGGGGAGCAAAGTCCAAGGAGAGTTATGTCCAGCTCAGGAAAACTCTGAGCCTCAAATCATTGGAAAATAAGAGGAAGTGTCATACATACGATTGCTCTTTCAAAGCATACCTTCCTCCTTTGGGATCTGCTATGGGCGACTAGGAAACTGCTCTTCAGTCTAGCACACTATAGTTACACTTGCATTGTATGACTCTCCTGGGGCTATAACTTGTAAGCTTGTCTAGATGATCTGACTGTCCTTTCCTCCATCAACAAAATGGTTTTTTACAGCAAGAGCACTGTGACGAATAAAGGATAGGAGTGGAAAGTAACAGTTGTATTGCTTTTAATGGTGCAGCTACAGGACACAAAGTATTTAATTATTTATTAGGTACTGTGCCTTGTGACTGTTCTTATATGCAAAGCTGCAGGTAGAAGTGTGTCGTATTTTACTAAAAATAGGTCCAGGAAACTGAATGTAACCTTTTAAATAATTGGATTCTATCCAGAATAATAATTTTGGCCATCAACATGTGTTTGAAGTGTAAAGAACACAAAGTGTTCTTGCAAATTGATTAATTTACAGTTAAAATTGACTGTCTTCATTTGACAACGCAAGCGTTTATTTAATGGAATAAGAAAAACATATCTGATGGAAATAAACACTGTTATACTGAGCTAAGTGTCTACAGTGAGGACAATAGATTTTTTGTGACTAACCTGAGATACCACAGAAGATCCTCACTTCGAAAATACTCTAAGTCTACCTCAAGTTACTTTTTTCAATTCTGTATACCCTAAAATATGGTTTTATTTGAAGGAGAAGGAGAAGAAGAAGGAAAAAGGGAAGGGGAAGGGGAA
>VZRN01006399.1:1321554-1399736 GCA_013397935.1 Dasyornis broadbenti | reverse complement strand
AGGAAGGAAGGAAGGAAGGAAGGAAGGAAGGAAGGAAGGAAGGAAGGAAGGAAGGAAGGAAGGAAGATAGATTACCAGTTACCAGTCCCGATCCAGCTGATGAGGTATTTTAGGGTCCTGAAGGCACTATCTGGACTTCATGGAAGTACATTTTATAGATAACTTTCCCCACCCTGGTGCAAAGTTTCTCAGTTTCTTGTTTTAAATGCAAATTATTTGTCTTGCACAGTTTATTCTTCTATACCTTTGTGAAAATGGGTCAGAGGGTTTCAGGGGTCTTTTGTGATCTTGATCCCACCCCCATTGGGTTGACATTTAGTTGATAGTCTGTGCCTGCTTCTTGACCTCATTCCTGCACCTGTGCTGTGTGGTGTTGTGCTTATCTGCAGGAGCCAGAACAAGGGTGCTTGACCCAGAAAAACACTGCCCTACCTCTGTATGGTCCCCTTCTCCTGTGATATTCTGTTCTTTCTCACAGCATGTTCTTACTATCAGTCCTTCTTTAGCTCCAAGCTATCCAGCTATCAGTGTTTGAGACATACCTGTTAGCCCCTTGTCTTCTGGGCTTCTACAGCTAGAAGCAAGCAGTCATATATGCTACACACTAAACTGAGTTATACTTCAAGTCTCTGGCCTGAACCAACCTTAATAACAGGTTTTCACCCATCTGTTATATCTAATTTGGCTAGTGAAGAATTCGTGTTAATGTCTTTACTTTTGTTCTTCTGATCCTCAGCTTAGCACTGATTTAATATCCCTAAACTTGGTTCTGATTTGAAAGCATTTTTTTTTCTGCATGATATTTGCTTACATTGCTTTTCTCCACAGATTGGGGTTTTTTTCCCCTATTTACTTGCCTTTACCACCAATCTTTTAAAATAACTGTACCTCAGCTTGGCTTTTTCTGGTCACCAGCTGCTGCTACTCAGTAGTTTATAGAGAAGGCATTTCCTTGAGATTATGTGTCTTCAGTGAGAATGCTCTTGTGCTGATGGATTTCAAATGTGATTTTCTGAAATATTAATTTAATGCTCTATCTTTATGGAAGTGCTTTCTAGTTCAATTAGCTGTCCATTTTCAGAAAGCCACACACAAAACGGTGGGTTAATGGTAAAAACTGACTTGCTGATGTTTGAATACTTACAATGTTTTGGGTCTGGCATGGTTACAGGACAAATGGCACTTTGTAACCCTCTTCAGCCACTGTCAGTTGTCACCTGCAGATGTCTAACTTGCTATCAGCCTTCATTCAACGACTTTCTATTTCCATATTACCTTTGGGGACTGATTTACAGGTATGCTTGTGTCTCTTTGCAGTGCCCTACCAAAACTTAGGCAGGATAAATCTATCTTCTGATGAAGATGGCTGGTATGACGTAACAAAGCTGAATGGATACATCTTTTACATTCATGACAATGTGTGCATCACTGCAACTGAGTAGGCTGCAATGCATCTGCATTTGTCTTATGACAGAGGTGAATTATAGACACATCCATAGCACTTCTAAT
The DNA here is from genome assembly GCA_013397935.1 of Dasyornis broadbenti. Taxonomy (NCBI): domain Eukaryota; kingdom Metazoa; phylum Chordata; class Aves; order Passeriformes; family Dasyornithidae; genus Dasyornis; species Dasyornis broadbenti. Next base: position 1,398,227 of record VZRN01006399.1, on the reverse strand, counting down.
CCTATTTTTGGTATCCATGAACAAAGTACCAAATACAAATGGCAATTGTGTAGGCAAGCCCTTCTCACATGGATATCTATGTCCTAGTTTCAGCCAGAACAGGGTTAATTTTTTATAGTAGTTGGGAGGGGAGCATAGTCAGACTCTAATGTTATTCAATACCACCTCCCATCATTGCCAGGGTTAGGGATAAGAAACTCTTTCTCTTTTCTGAGGAGAAAGATATCCTTTCCTGGTCAGGAGAAAAGGACAGTATTTGTCACAGGCTTTGCATGTAAATAGTTTCTTTGCCTTATACTATTTGTTATTAATATTATTGCTGTTGTGATTCATTTTCTTATCTCATTGCTTCATTGTTTCCAGTAAATTCTTCTTATCTCAACCTGTGATTTTTACCTTTTGTGCCTCCAATTCTCAATTCCATCCCACCAGAGTGGAAAGAGGGAGAAGGTGTAAGGCAGTGAGAGGCAGTGTGGTTTGCAGTCTTGATGGGAGAACTAAACTGGGGAGTACCAATCCTAAATCATGACAATCTATTAGACAGTGTATGAGGAGTCACTGGATATCCAACAGCTGTCCAATCTCTTCCTCCTCATCTGTAGCAAGACTACCTCCACGAAGATTCCTTCAGTAAATCTTAATTCAGTGATCTTGGTTTCTGAAAATAATTTCATACTAGTATTCACAACATTCTGTTGTTTTTATAATTGTTTACAATACTTTGAACAACCACATCCACTCTGGAGAAGTGACTAAACATGCTCTTTCCTCTGGATGCCCATGGAAGTTTTAGGTCAGCACCTGCATAACGTAAATGGGCAGCTGGATAGAAACAGAAAAAGGAATTGGAAAGGATTTATTTAAAAACATCAGAAAATAGCAATTAAAGGGTTTGAACAGTAAAAGAATGCAAACAGCAGAACCAATAGAGAAGAGATTAAAGAAACTGCCTGTGAGTGGGCATCAGTTGTTAGAGTTGCAGCAGTTTGATCTCGCTTATAGGGGAAAAACATGGCCTGTATCTTTCTGGTGCAGTTGACTGCTTTGTAAGTGAGCGAGCACCACAAAGTACCACAGAATCACAAAATGGGTCAGGTTGGAAGGGATCACAATGCATCTTCTGGTCCAACATTCTCTGCTCAAGCAAGGTCATTCTAAAGCACATGACACAGGATTGCGTCCAGATGCTTCTTGAATATTTCCAGTGAGGAATACTCCACAAACTCTGGGCAGCCTGTTCCAGTGCTCACCCACACAATAAAGAAATTTTTCTTCATGTTCAGGTGGAACTTCCTGTGCATTAGTTTCTGCTTTTTGTCCTATTGCTTGGCACCACCAAGAGAAAAGCCTGAATCCATTCTCTTTGCAGCCTCCTTCCAGATACATACAGACATTTATTAGACCATCTCCCAGACTTCTTGAGGCTAAATAGGCCCATCTCCCTCAGCTTCTCCTCATAAGAGAGATACTCTAGTCCCCTTATTCACTCAACATTGAGCTTTTAAAATAACTAGAAATCAAGTCTCTGGGGTGATCTTATTTGACCTTACTGTGGCTTTTCAGTACCTCAACGGGACCTGAAAGAAAACTGGAGAGAAACTTTTACGATGATATGTAGTGAAAAACAAGGCTTTAAACTGGAAGAGGATGGGTTTAGATTAGATATAAGGGTGAATTTTTTTACAATGACAGTGGTGAAACACTGATACAGATTGCCCACAGTAGTGGTAGATGCTCCCTCCCTGGAAACATTCAAGATCAGGCTGGGCAGGGTTGTGAGCAACCTGATCTGTTTGGGGATGTCCCTGGTCAAACCAGGGTCATTGCAAGGACTAAATGACCTTTGAACAAGATTCTGTGATGCTGCGGTGTAGTGGAAGCTGTCTCTGCCCATGGCAGGGAGGTCAGAATTGGGTGATCTTCAAGGTCCCTTCCAACCAAACCATTGTATGATTCTGATTATCTTTGCAGCCTGCTGGTGGACTTGCCCCAGGAGCTCCCTGTCTTTCTTTTACTTGGGATCCCAGAACAGGCCAGAGCATTCCAGGTGAAGTCTCACTATGGCTGAGCAGAGGGGCAGGATCACCTCCCTTGACCTGATGGCAATGGTCTTCCTAATGCAGCCCAGGATACCATTGGCAGAGCTTGTTATCTACCAGGACTCCCAGGTCCGTCTCCACAGATCAAGTCATCCCCAGCTTGTGCTAGTGCCTGGGGTTGTTCCTTCCCAGGTGCAGGACCCTGCATTTGTCTTTGCTGAATTTCAGGAGGTTCCTCTCTGCCCATCTCTCCAGCCTGTCAAGGTCCTTCTGAAGGGCTGCACAGCCCTCTGGGCTATTGGCCACTCCTGCCAGCTTTGTATTATCAGTGAAATCGCTGAGGAGGCCTCTGCCCCTTCATCCAAGTCATTGATGGACAGGTTAAACAGGACTGGGGCCTCAGAGGACACCACTAGTGACAGGCCTCCAACTAGACTCTGTGCCATTGATCACAACCCTATTCCATGTAGGCATGTGGTGCTTTTCCTGAAGCTCAGTGAAGAGGGTGCAAGGCAGCTGTGCCTCAGCCCCACCTGAACCATGATGGCAAAAGAGGAGGGGCTGGAATTCCTCACACCTCAATGACCCCAAGTGAGCTGGAGGGTTCCAAAGCAGGATTGGTTTACTGTGGAGATTTCAGGTGCAAGGTCTGCTCATTTTGCCATTGATATTGACTATTGTCACTGATCAAATAGATTGGTTTGTCCAGCCGTGAGCTCACAGAGACCTCCAAATAAGTATTCTGCTGTGGAGAGTGTATTTCCAGAAGAGGACTTGATTTGTAACTTTATGACAACTTGAGGACATTTAATGAATGACACTTAGCTTGTCTCACTGCAGTAAAATGAATCCAAGAAGGGGACCTGATCTTAATTTTCTTGCTGAGACTAGCCCGCAGAGCCTGAAATTCAAAGATACAATATCTGCTTTGTTACTCTATGAGCTTGCTGTAAAATATGCTGTAATCTTTGCCAGGGATATGTTGTGCATTCCCTGGAGGTTTTTCAGCACTGAGGAACACTTCAGACTGCTTAACAGTTTGTTCAGGCTTTGCCTTATAAGGCCTTTTAGCTCCAGCACAAGCGCATGACAGCCCCTCCAAGTGTCAGGCTGTTGGGAACAGATCACAGCAACAGTTTCTCTGCTCAGAGAGCCACATTTGTCCTGTCTGCCTTGACCTACGGCCCTTCTAGCTCCTGTCCTGACAGGCAGCATGAAAATGAGGGCTTAGGGTAAAGGGTGGGAAGTGCAAAAATTTAACTCTCTCTGTGTGCATGTCCTTACTGCAAAGACTGAATGACTTTGAATGCACCAAGATACTTCTGTGTTTTACACAGACTTTGGTTACAGCTGTGGTGCCCTGGGAAGACTGGTGGTCTACCACTTACATTCTTCCGTGGTAAGGCATGGGGTCTTTTGCTTTCAGGAGACATCTGATATGCTGGTGAAGCTGAGAGCCATGAGTTAAAACTTGCTCTCAGTTCATTCCAACTCTGCAACTGCAATGGTAGCAGCAACTCTATATCAGGGCTGTAGAAACATTTTGCTTTTGCTATTCTCAGTGTGTCTGTGTCTTATTTTAGCAGCTCTGAAACATCAGCAGATTAGGCTGAAGTACTGAAATGGAGAATGCTAACCACTCAAAGCTGAATATGCTTTGCTTTGACTTAAAATATCCTCTGGTTGAGTTATAAGCCATGGGAATCAGACAGTTGTGGAAGTTCAGGAGTACTCTCAGCCTCTCCTGCAGTTCCCATCAGCATTCTGGGCTTGGCCAGGCTGTGCAATGGCAGAAACCTCACTGGCCTTTGCAAGCATTTGGAGTTGCGGGAAAAAGCAGCCCAATGTGGGGGCAACATAGTGGACAAAACAGCCAGAACCAGCCCTTGGACCTCCTGCACCTCAATCCCCTGCCAAGAAAGTCTTCCATATTTCAAAAACTTACAAATGGTAGCAACTTTTTGTACACAGACTCAGCAGTCGAGTAAATCCAGGCTGTCTGGGGTAAACCATCACAACCCACAGAGACAGGGTTGTGTGACTTCAGTGGGGCTACCATTTGAAGGTTATCTGTTCAAAGGCTCTGAAATAGAATTGTAACCTGCTCAGAGGGCAAAAGACACTGAGACTTTGGTAGCCACTATTTGTCATCACACAGTGCTTTATCCAGAGCCAAAAGATCACAACTTAATTAGGCATTAAAACGGCAATAACCACAGTATCCAAGTTGCCCAAAATTAGGCTTTTCAGAAACGGAAAAAGGAACTGCCTGTGTTGTATGCTGAGCTCCCTATACTGGTGGGCACATTCATATAAAAATTTAAGCTGCATCTGCTAATCTCCAAAACAAACTAACCTTTGTTAGTTTGATAGTTTTTAAGAACAAATAAAAAAGCCTTTTAAAGACTTTTGAACCAATATTTGGTCCTTTCTGATGTGGGCACCGCTGAAAGAATTTTCCAGTTTCCTACTTGCAGAACAGCAATGCTGCATTTGATTCTCTAACATTGTAGCAGCTGAAATTTCAGTTCGCTCAAGGCAAATAAAACACAAGCTAATACTTCTTGTGCAATTTTTAACACAAAAGCAACAGACTAAAATAGTTGCTCTGCTTCCCCTGAACCATCATTTTAATTTGACAATGCACATCAGATATCCGATCTAAAGGCAACCTCTGTTTTTCTTGCCATTTTTACATTATTAACTCAGTTTTTCTCACTGTGTTCTTTGTTTCTCTTCAAAGCATTAAGAAAGTTCCTTTTGGTTTGCATGTTTTTCCTCTCTGCCTCACTCCAGAAGATTGTAAGCTACCCTTTGTTTCTGCAGCAGTGGGTTTTCTGTCCTATTTGGGAAAACTGGGCTCAGATCGATTGCAGGAATGATTCCCACTACAAAATTTCACAGCTGGTACACTTTCAGTGTGAGATGTGATAGGCAGCCGAGAATACTTAATCAAAACTCTGATACCTGGATAACAAATGTAATAAAACCAAGAAAAAAAAAATGGCTATTAAAAAAGTACCATTTTTGGGGGAGTTGATTTGTGGAACTCCTTGCCACAATATTGCTAATAGTCAGAAATAATTATGAATCAATCAGCAGAGCACTAGAAATTTAGGTTGATAATGAATGCAGTCCCAGTACTGAAGAGTTCACATTAAAAGAAAAAGAAGTTGAAAAGAGAAGAAGATATGCAAAGAAACACCTCATGGAAGGATGATTTGAAAGTTGTCAGGGCTTGACTAGTAACAACATCTATAGAATGTCTGCTTTTTGATCTACTCTACTAAATAAATTCATCTAACTTGTTCAGGTTAGAGTTTGTTTTGCAAGTACTGTTACTGACTTACAGACATACAGATTTGTTATTCAAGTAGAGTACTTGGGGTTTCAAATCGTCAATGACATGCCCCATGTGAAACAAGCTGCAAATGTCGTTATATTTCTTGAAACATTTCTTGAAACAGACATGTCCAGGGCTCTTGTTACCTCCTTGCCATCACACACCAGATACAAAATTGACATCTGCTGTGGACATATCTACAGAGGTTTGTGCATTCTTGAATTACACAGAAACAGCTATAAAATCACACCATGTGACTGCTTCGGCACTAGAATCAAGAAATATTTTTGTCTTTTGACAACTCTCAACTGGAAGTATTTTATCAGTCTTTAAAAAGTGTATTTTAAAGACTATACCTATCAGTCTTTAAAAGGTATATTTTTCCACTATAGGAACAGTCTAAAATGTGGAGAAAATTAATTCGTCTGAATAGATCTCATGTAGCCACTCTCTCCAAACTTTTGCTGGGTGCCCAAGCTGCAAATCTTGTATTGTCCATAAAATTAGAAGACGAAATAAATTGGTCGTCTAAAGAAATCAAGTAAAAATATATAAAAAAGGAGATGATTTTTCTTTTCTGTGAATGAAGAGTAGACAATCATGTTGGGTAACATCATGAAGAAGAGATGTATTGTTTTCATTAGTTGTATCTGTTTCTCTCTTTAAAATTTTACAAGAAAAGCAAAGTTCCCTCACCATCCTTATGAAAGACTCTCAGACTGTTGTGATCTGAAGAGTGGTCTGTGACAGAAGCAAGCCTTAGCTGAGGAATTTTTTTCCCTTCATTAATTGATTCAAACCTCCTAGGGGAAATCTGTAAGGTTCTAGTTCTGCCTAGAATAATTCAAGGAAAAATAGTCTTATATTGCTAAATTCACAACCTGACATGCCGCCTTCTTCTCCATTCATGCAGACAGCCCTGCTACATGGTTACTATTATTTTAATGCATGATGAGCAAGTACATAGAGCACAGAGCTACAATAGGCTCTCTCACAGTAAGTACCTGTTGTGAACCAGTACCAGCCTCACAGGGAGCCTTTTTGTTTTCATTCCTGACACACCTAGAAGTAACTAACTTAACTTCATGAGAACATTTCAGACCTTTTGAAAGAGGTCTGAATTTATCACGAAGTTGAGGATAACCGCAGCCTTGCTCCACATTACTCTCCAGTAGAAGAGATATTAACCAGAGAAAGCTGGAGAAAGGTGAAAAGCCTGCTTAAGTACTAAATTAAGACATAACTGGAAGTTTTCAAAGTTAAAGCATTCAGCCTCTTCCCAAATATCTTGATTTAAAAGCTTGGGTGACTGCTTAGTTTTGAGACAATTATGTCTTGTATTCTCTTCCAGGTTCCAAACTGAAATACAAATGCAAAAGCTTAAAATGTAGATACGTTGACAGGGAAATTCAAAGCAGTCTAGAGGATTAAGAACAGTTTTTCACTAAAATCAGTGGAAGACAATGTCAATCATTAAGACTGCTTTGTAAATCAGCATTCAATTTCATCCTCAGAACTGCTGACTACTAGGTTTAATGAATACTCTCTCTTCTGAATGCTACTTACCAAACGACATTTTTACATTAGAGGTGCAAAATATAAAGATGATTTACTAACTAGCTGCATACCAGAGATACCAGTTTAATGGTAATGTCATCTTGAGTCAGGCTTGTATGTGGTACGCAATACAACGTAGAAAAGTTCCCCAGTTTGTACCTTACAGCATTAGAGCATAAAATAATACCATTAAAGTGACACGAATGGGAAGTCAGTGGAACTTGCAGCTTCCTCAGGAATTCTGATTGAGATTTTTTTCAGTCTGCTGTCCATAAAAATCACTAGAGGGAATACTAGCTTCTTGCCACGACCATGAGCAAGGAAACAGTGGGGTACCTTTCCCACAAAAGGGACATGACAGTGTGCTTGCAGCACATGCCTGTGATTGCAGCACTGGAAGTGCAACTGCAGAAAAGGAGCAGCCTTAATGATCCTTGGAAGAAATCACTTCCACATATGGAATGCAGGGTCTTCACATAATACATACCTGTGTTATGCTGGTACAATGCAAAGACTTGGCACTTCGTTGGCTGCCTCAGGCTGTGAAAAGCTTAATGAATTCCCTGGATAACAAAAGAAGACAGATGTACTGATTTGAATGTAGTGTAGACAGAACTGAAATTCACACCGAACTTTCAGCATGTGTCCAGAAAGAAGCCAGTTATTTTTGTCTTTTCTTTATGACTCTGCCACTCTGTGAAGCAGAGGCTGAAAGGCCTGGAGATGATTTCTGCATGGAAGGCTTTGAGTTTTTGCCAGGTCAGAGGACCAGAAATAGGATATTGTCTAAAAATATGTTATTTGATTTGGTTTTTTGGTTGATTAGGTTTTCGGGGTTTTTTTAGGGCTGGCACCACTGATTAGCAAGCACAAAGGCTACATGACAGGTCTCTGCAGGATTTCAGAAAGATGAACGGTGATAAATAGACCTGATTCTGATCTGACTCATTCTTTCAAAGTACTGTTAAGGCTCTTTATTTGAATGGATGGATTTAACTCCTCCTCATCACAGAGATAAAATCAAAATTCTAACTCTTATGCTTCTATAATGTGCTGGAATTGAAGTGGACTGATTTAAATGCTAATTGTTAAATTACAGTCTTGATGCAGACAAGATGAAGAGACTTCCCTGGGCAGCCCCTCCACTGAGGAAGAAGGAAATGATGTCATAATTTGCCTTGCTATTTAACCTTAGCTGAAAGCTTGTCATTAACAAAAGCTGCCCTTCTAAACTGGAGTGGACTCCTCATAACTTTTTCGGCATTGCAAATCCAATGCCAATCCCATAGCCCTTCTTTTAGGAGCTTGAGGCTAGGAGACTAAACTGAGAATAATATACAGGATCTGGTAACAAAAAGGTGTTTAAAAAGTAGGTATTAAGTTGTCTTTTGACCATATATGGCTGGAAAAAAATAAAGGTCACACTATGATGACAGCAGTAGTAGAAAACAAATACATAGGTTCTGGCCCCAGTTACATTCTGGAGCAGTCATTTATTTTCACGTTTCTACAGCTTTTGTCTGTTGGGCTGCAGACAATTTACTTATTTTCTTTACAATCTCACTTCTGAAGCAAAATCCAGTGTACTAACCCAAACCTCAGCAGTAAACATTTTTGCTTTCAAGGGGTTATCATTTCAGATATGTACTATATGTGGAGAATGATCAGAAGCCACAAGAATAGAAATAAATACTGCTAAAAACAGCTTTCCTGCTGCAGTCTGAGTTATTTGAAAAGAGAGGGAAATGCCAGAACCTCCAGGAATCAAGCTTTGGTTTTAAAATCCAAAGTGAAAAAATGTACACTTTTTCTTCTTTTTCTTGGCAGAATGAATAGCCAAGCCAGTTTGAAGGGACTGGAGGGGCAAGAACCTCCTCTGCATTAAAGTTGTCAGGAACAATGAAACCCAACCACAAAGTGTTTCAAATGGGGTGGATAACACAAGTACTCAAGTACATAGCATTCTCAGTTCATTAACAGCTACAGAGAGATTCACAGCTAAAGGGTGGTGACCTATTTTGGTGGCATAATTTTGCTGATAGAATTGAAATTCAACAAAAATTCCCTTTTTAGTGAAGAGAGTTGTCCTATTCATAGATATATCTCTGTCCCGCACTATAATGCTAGCAGTATTACTTGCTCTCATAATTTCTCTCTGCTGCAGGTGGATGTTGAATGTCAAGAGAGGCACTGAGAATAGAAAGTGGATGGTAAGGACAAGTCAGGATTTTCTTTTTGTGTAATTTCAGAGACTAAAGAAATTTGGGAAAAGTTGCCTTACATTTCTCCTCTGTAGGTCATTCAATCCCACTCTGCTCTCCGGGAGCCAGGCTAGTGACAGAATCACAGAACCAACTAGCTTGGAAAGAGGTTTGAGGTTGTCAAGTCCAACCTGTGACCTAACACCACCTTGTCAACTAAACCATGGCACTGAGTGTCACATCCAGTCTTTTCTTAATTTCCAGGAATGGTGACTCCACCACCTCCCTGGGCAGCCCATTCCAATGCCCAACCACTCTTTCTGTGAAGAAGCTGTTCCTAATATCCAGCCTAAACCTCCCCTGGCACAACTCCTCTCATCTTGTTGCTGGTTGTCAGGGAGAAAAGACTGACACCCACTTGGCTGCACCCTCCTTTCACGGAGCTGTAGAGAGTGATAAGGTCTCCCCTGAGCCTCCTTTTCTTCAGGCTAAACACCCCCAGCTCCCTCAGCTGTTCCTCATAAGACTTGTGTTCCAGACCCTTCACCAGCCTTGCTGCCCTTCTCTGGACATGTTCCAACACCTCAACATCCTTCCTGAACCTGGGGGCCCAGAACTGGACACAGAACTCAAGCTGTGGCCTCACCAGTGCCAAGTACAGGGGAAAAATCACTGCCCTGGTCCTGCTGCCACACTGTTGCTGATACAGGCCTGGATGCCATTGGCCTTCTTGGCCATGTGAGCACACTGCTGGCTCATGTTCAGCTGCTGCCAGTCAGTACCCCCAGGTCCCTTCCTGCCTGGCTGCTGTCCAGCCACTCTGTCCCCAGCCTGTAGCACTGCAGGGGGTGGTTGTGGCCAAAGTGCAGGACCTGCACTTGGTCTTGTTTATCCTCATCTCGTTGGATATGGCCCATCTACCCAGCCTGTCCAGGCCCCCCTGCAGAGCCCTCCTGCCCTCCAGGAGATCGATGCTCCCACCCAGCTTGGTGTCATTGCAAATTTGCTGATGGGGACTCAATCCCCTCACCCAGATCATCACTAAAGAAGTTAAACAGGCCTGGGCCCAACACTGATCCCTAGGGAACACCACTGGTGAGCAGCCACCACCTGGATGCAACACTATTCCTCACCATTCTCTGGGCCTGGCCATCCAGCCAGTTCTTGACCCAGACAGGAGTACAACTGTCCAAGCTCTGGGCTGCCGGCATTCCCAGGAAAATGCTGTGGGAGACAGTGTCAAAGGCTTTGCTGATGTCCAGGCAGACACATCCACAGCCTTCCCTGCATCCACCAGGCAGGTCACCTGGTCACAAAAGGCAATCACCTTGCTGAGGCAGGACCTGCCTCTCCTAAATCCTTGCTGTCTGGATCTGATCCCCCATCTGTCCTGCAGGTGCTGTGTGAGTGCATTCAGGATGATCTGCTCCATAACCTTGCCAGACACCAAGGTCAGGCTGACAGGCCTGTAGTTTCCCAGATCCTGCAACTGGGTAAGCAAGCTGCAGTGCTAGCAGCCAGCAATGAAATCCCAAGAGGAGACAGGCTGCTTCTGCCACCTGGGAATCTCCAAATAATCCAGCTACCTGGTGAGGAAAAAAGGGAGAAGAGAGAAGTGCATACATAATTTCTCCTTCTTCTTCCCTACTTCAAGGAAAGACAAAGCAAACAGCTTCTTCAGGGTTACTCATCTAGAAGCCTTGGCAGGGGGTGCTCTGTAGCTCTCTTCATTAGTCACTGCCAAGGACATTAGTAGCTGCCAAGTTACTGCAAGGTGTTGAATAAACCTCAGGCTAGCATGAGGCTGTTTTAACATGGTAGTAGGGCTAGCAGAACAATGGGTCTCAGGAAAACAATTGCTTCTTATCCCTCATTTCAGCCAAATCATCTACAAGGAACTGTCTGTGGACAACAGGCATCATTTAGCCAGGAGATTTCTGGTCTTTGGAGCCTCTTGAGGACCCCTGCCACTCACAGTATCTGGTGGTCTGTTGAGAGGAGGTGTCATGCAGCTGTCATGACTACATGGAGACCCTCTGTCAGAGGGCTTCTCAGTGAAACCTTCCCATCACTGTAGAATAAACCACGCAAACATGGAAAAAGCTCATAGTCTGCATTTATTAATAACTTATGGCTTACCTATTCATAAGCCTTCTGTCTTGGGAAGGTCTGAAACAAAGCCCTGTGCTCCAGCTTTTTATTTCTTAAACAATGCTGTCTCCTGCTGTGCATGCTTCAATTCTGTGTCTTGATAGCAAGTGGCAAACAGAAAAACAAAAAAAAAAGGAAAAGGGGGGAAGAAATAACTTCAGTTACTCAAGTTTGATTTAAAAAGTTCTTTTCTATAAAGAATGATCTTGTGCACTTAGAAAACTGGACTCAGAGGTGTAAGTTGAACTCTGCCACTGCTCTCCTGTTCAGCTTCTGACATATGACTTACAGGTTTCATCATCTGCGTTTTCTTGGTGTGAAATGCTGTGAGAGATTGTGGGGAGATTTCCAAGCTTTTTCTTGTCCTCTTGCACAGACTGGTTTTCCCACCAGTCCACACTGCCTGGGGCTGTGCCCATGAAAACCCACACAAGGGAGAATGGGCAATGAAGAAAGCGTACTGGTGGTAGCATCTGCTACCCCACAGCAGAAGGGTGATGGCACACATTTGGGTGCTCAGCTTCTCACTTTTACCTTCCTACCTCACTGTGATGAGGGTCCCTGAGGTGCAACTCACAACTGTGAGTTCCAAGAGGCCTGTGCACAACCCCTGGTGTTGTAGCCACTCCATACCCCAGCAAGCAGCCTGGGTACAGGAGAGAGAAGGACAGAAGAGGCTTTTATGTGGTGAGGCAGAGAGCTCACTTAAAACTGCCAATGGAGTAGTCTCTCCTGGAAGTTTCAGATACAGCTACTGCCAAAAATTTTGAAGGTTATGTACTGTGAGGCACAGTGTTTGAGGAAGTCCAAAAGATGAGCATGGGTGATGAGCTCAGGAATCTCAAAGTTTAGATAAACTTTTCATTCCTGAACTATTTTAATATAGCCAGACTCTGGTAAGTAAGGTAAATAAAGATTAATCAAACCTCAGAATTTCAACTTAAATGAAAATAATATAGTTCAAACATGCTATAAGCATGGGTGCTTGACAACATTGAGGATGCCAGAGCAGCATTAGTGCAGCACAATGCAACATGTTGGCAAGTAGTAATTTTAAGAACCAGAAGTATCTCCTCTTAAACAATCTGAAATGCAAATATGAAGCCTCTTTCCCCTCCTTTCTCTGTGTTTTCTTGACAGCCACTGCCAGGATCCAACCAGTATCTTGTCACCTCAAAAATATGTCAATGCATTTATAATGGCTGAGGTGCTAATCCTGACCTTCATGTGTATGCGCGTGCCTTCCTCACACAGTGTTCAGGGCAAACTCTGGTTTCTTAGACTAAATCAGTCCTGCTAACAGCCAGGAGGATGAGAAGCCAAAGGCTTCCTAAGGACAAGATTCCTGACATCATGCAGAAGGGTTCTTATAGTATGCAGCACAGTGGCAAAAAAAACAACCTGGTTGTCTTAACCAGAAACAAACACAGGTGATTTAAACTAGAACTTTTCCTAATCCAGTTCAGCTGCATGGCAAGGACAAGAACCTGATTTCTACCACACAACTGAGCTGTCTCATTTGAAGTTCAGGCTACACATAGCTCAGAGAGCTTTCAGGATCTTCTCCAGCACTCAAGAGGGGCTACAGATTGTTTCCTACATTCTTTTCCAAAGAAATGAAAATAAAAATCTGTTTTGCATGGAAATGGGATGCAATTCACACATTATTAGGATGTTGCTGGTTTTGCTCTTTTAAAAATTGCTGTGAAAAGAATAGCTTCTGAACTGACATTTGAAGAAATAAAAGGGACATTTTTTCTTTTCTTTCATTTTTAGCTACTGAACAAAGTATATTAAATCTACTCTTACCTACTCTTCTAGAATCTTCTTGCTCTTCCCTACACACTCCATCCTCTCTTGTTTTACTAGTGTAAATTCTTCAAAATATGGAAAGATCACCCTAGTCTCCTGCGCTAAATGTAAGAAAAAAAAATAAATAAAAAAGCTTTAGGATTTAATAAAATGTCTTAATTTTGAAATTGAAGTCCCTTACCAACACAGCAAAACATTTTGGAAACAAAAATCTTAACCAACATGGATGAAAAATTTGTTTAAAAATGGACTGGGGAGTTGTTTTGTTTAGTTTCAGTGAAAGTTACATTCACTAACTAAAGGTCCATAGCGGCTGTCCCCTGCAGACTCTGTCATGGTGTAGTAAGTCACCTCATAGAGGTCATTTCCCCTGGATGTGCTCTGTGAACTGCCTGGGTAAAGGATTTCAACCTCATTGCATCACAGTCTTCAAGCAGTATTAGAGAAAGCTATACGTAGAGAAATATGTAGAACTATATGTAGAGAAGCTAGAGGCCATTACTACCGCATGACTTCCAGCCTTTCCTCCCTGAGAGTCAAGAGCAAGAAACGGCTCTGCTGCAGTTGCACATGCAACCTCTATCATTCCTGTACAGCCACGAGGAGTCAACAGAGCTGATCCATATTTCCTTGGCAAACTAAACTGCACAGCCCTGCAGCATGTTTCATTTGGACCAAGAGCTGCAGCACTCACCAGGATGCACCCTGCTTATTATCCCTTGCTGGCAACAAGCATTGCAGTTAAATTGAAGAAAGGATAAACAAGGGTGGAATACAGTGACCAGCTCTGTATCATAATTGAGATACATCCATTTTTATATATGATTGCCTTGAAGGCACTTAAATATATTCTTAAATGCCTTTCTGAGTGGATGTCATATGGAAGAAAGAGAGGATGGCCTAAAGTGATGCATATTGCACACTGCTTTGGCAACATGTAATGTGACTACAGGTTGTAGAATGAATAGGCTGCCCATTCCAGCTCCAGCAAGAACTGGGGCATAACCCTTGTCTTTGCTGGATATAGCTTGTAGCAGAATTCTTCCCCTGGGCAAGGCTTAACAGCAAAACATGAGAAGGGTATTGAAGGGATTCAATTGCATAGCTATCAAGCCTTAGTAGCAGTTGCCCATATATGTTCTCAGAGCACATGTGGGAGTAGAGATGTCTGGATCCTGTGTGATGGGATATTTCAAAACCAGCTGTAGTAATACAAGTAGCAATGCATGGACATGTTAATGAAAAGTAATAGTGGAAAATAAAAAAAAAAAGGTTTTGAAGGAAAACAACAAGCTGAACGGGACCAAACAAGCTACAGGGCAGCTGCTATTCAATAAATTACTTAAAGCTGGAAGACTTGAAAGAGTACCCAGTATCTAGCTGCAATAGTTGCATTTCCCTTAGCTGTGAGCCCCTCCAATGCCCACTTACACATACTGCCTCCCTCAGAATATGGCAATAAAACTTTTCCTTTTGGCCACAGTGACTACTGGAACCATATAATGTTCTGTGAGTTTTTATACAACAAAGGACCTTTTTCAGATAGGCAAAGCTAAGCAAGAAGTCACTTTGACATGCTGTCACAAGACAAGGAGGCAGTGCACCAGTAAGGAAAACAGGACCAGGAGGTGAAAACACTTGACAAAGCAGCTGCCTTGAAAAACAGCCTGCAGTAAGTAGCACATCCTGGAACTGGCAGTGGGATGGAGGTGGAGGATGTCTGAGAGAGGAGACTGAGATGTGGAAAATTAAAATGCCAGGCTGGGTGGCCTTTGAAAGGGCAGGCACATGGGAAACAAGGTGACTTCCAGACTGCTTTCCTTCAAGATAATGGAATTTCTCTGTCTTATTGGCAAGATATACATCAAAATTATATGCTGCAAAATGCATTTCTGCTCCTCATGGCAGGACAGCCCCATGAAGTCATGGTCAGCCACCACCCAGCTCTCCATCTGGTATGGTGGTTGCCCTGGCTGGGAGACGCCCCTGTGCTGGGGCAGCCCAATGCTCACACGTGTAGCGGCACCCCACGGCTCAGGAGTGGGAGAGAGTGGGGGGCTTCATTGCCATCCATGAAAAAAGGAAGCAGACAGACGATCATACAAGCAAAAATAAAAATGTGAGGATTTTGCAGGCAAAAGCAAAGCCAGGCTTGAAAGCAAGGGTACCCTTGCGATACTGGCTCAGGTATCCCCCCAGTTCCTCACCTGCCTCCTTCTCCTCTATTTGTAATACTGGGTTCTTCGGTCAGACTATTTGTACACACAGCTTTGTCACTTTTGAATGTCTGATGTCAATACATGCAATGTAATGTATTGATATTAGTAGCTGTCTGCACACCTTACCTCTCCCTCCCCATCCAGATGCTCCTTGTCACTTCTGTTAAGGGCTGCCCTGCAGTAGCAGTCTTTTGCAGCACGCCGTGTTACCACTGCACTCACAAGTGTCTATGCTGTTCCCCCCGAGTCCACGCTCTCCCTCCTCCTGGCAGCCCTGTCCTTTCCTTATCCGAACGTGCTTCAGCCGTGGCTGCAGCCACCGCCTGCCTGTGTCTGCCGCAGCTCCTGCTCCCTGCGCCATGTGCCGCCGTCCTTCCCTGCGCGCTGTGCTGCTCGCTAAGGACATGCTGTGGCACAGCTGTCTGCCTCCTCTGCTGCAGTTAGGCAGGTTTGGATTACTGTGCACGCTGCTGATGTCGAGCTCTTGTCGTGACCCAGCACCCCATAGGAGGAGCAAATGAGCTGAGACGTCAACGCAAAAAATTATAGCCATGCGAGCTATCCCTCTGCTCAGCTGCTTGGAGAGTGCTTACATGGTTTGTGTGACAGCACCAGCACACAGAAGCAGCACTGAAATGCAGTTAGCAATACAGCTGGGAGACAGGCAGCCAGGCAGGCAGTGGTCCAGTGACTAAAATGATCGTACCGTGAGCCAGCCTGCAGTGCCTCCAAAAGTGGCTGACTGCTACACAGGAGCTCGGCTTTCTTTGCAATTACTCCAGTTTGCCCCCGGTGACTGCAGTGTGCGCTCCGTTTTGGTTTTGTTTGCCTTTTTGTTTCTCCCTCCCACCCACTGGTCTCCCTCTCTCTCCTCCCGTGTCCTTCTCTCCAGGATGGCGGAAGCAGAGTTGCACAAGGAAAGGCTCCAAGCCATAGCAGTAAGTCAGTTTCCTTTTACTTGCTCTTTTGTCCATAGCCGTGGGTTGTTGGAGGGAAGGGGGGATTCCAGCACAGTGGCTGGGAAGAGCCCGGTGAGCCTGGCTTTTGCGAAGTTGTCTGTGGAATTCCCTGTTTGGGAAATGAGTGGTTAAAGTCTGCTTTGCGGGATTTGGCGGAGAAAGAGGGCTCTGAGGAAGAGCGTTGAGCTGACACGTGCAGAAAGAAAAATGTGAATGCACAGTGGCATGCTTTAAAGATTGATGATAGAGAAGAAAAGAAGAAATGGGGAGGAGAGGAGATTGCAGGAGAAAAATCAGTACTCTGCTGAAAAGATATTTATTTCACAGTCGGGTTTTGCTTAGCTGATGAAGAAGTCAAGCGAAATGATCTGCTGCAGGATGGCTTTTAATGCAGAAAATAATTGTGATACCGCTAATTTTAAGAGAATTGGACACAGACACTGCATTATCAAAATTGTGTAATTGTTTGATCTACTAGTTAAAGTGTCACCTCAGCTCCATAGCTGAGCACATGCTTTCAGACAAATTCCCTGCTGAGCTGCATCATGCCAGGGGTAAAATCTAGGCAGGATTTAGCCCCATTTTAGTTATAACTTTTGTTTTCACATTTAGTAGAGTAATTTGGATTGAACTATGAGCTCAGCTGGTGCAGACATCAGAGGAATGTGGGTAGTGACACCTGGTGAGGAAGGGGCCTGGGTGTTTAGGATCCACCGTCATCCTGGCAATACAGAAACTGCCAGCTCATCTTCTAGCATGTCACAGGCACCCTGTCAAAAGGCCTGTGTTTCTGTGGGCACTGCCAGTCGGACAGCCCCATACAGCCTGCCCTTGTTCAAGTGACACCCAGCTCTTCTTCTTCCCCATGGCTGAGATGTTGATGCAGCTGTGCCATCCCAGACAGATGGCACAGTCCGTGCCGGGGACCACACACCTGGAGGTCTGAAGGGAAACAGAAGACGGCAGAGCCCGCATGGATTTTAAGTTCTCTTCCCCAGTTCCCCCAGTGATCAACAGATGTTACATTTTTCTGTAGCTGGCACAGGTTGCAGATTTCTTTTGTAGCGTATCAGGAATGGCTGCTGCTGCTTCTGCTGATGCTGTTCCAAGATATCTTCCTGATGTCCACTATTCTGCTGATTGGTCCATGGAGATTTAATATAACCAGATTTTAAAGAAATAAATTAGGGATTTTTTTTTCCTCTCTAAAATATTAACTGTAAAAGAGAATAATTATAATTTGATATGAGGAGGGGGAAAGCTACAACCATTTAATTTTCAGGTAGTGGCAAGCAGATGCATATTTTTAAGCTGATTCTCAGTTTTCTTTCAGCATAGGTATTGCCATATCTCAAGTGGAAACACCAGGAATATTCTCCCAGAGGCAAATCTCACCACTGCTTGTCATTTGGGACTCCCTCATGGCAGAACTGTACTGCAGAGCTGCTTCAAGCTTTGCTGCAGTGCATAGCTCTGAAACACTTCTGTTTCCACATTAAAAACAAAAAAACCCAAACTTTACATTATTGTTGTTTCTTTTGACTGCTATATAACAGAACACCAGACAGCACTCATTTCCACATGGTGTCCTGAAACCTTTCACCAAAGTAGATCAAGTGCTCTGGTTCTTAGTGCCCTGCATTTTACACCAATGAGGCCATTATGGATTTAATGTTGTTACCTGGTGTGTTGCAGCTTTTACAGTAGGTTTATGCTGGCATAATAGAAGGCTTTGAGAATCTGGACCTTCACTTTCTATACATATTTCCTTTTTGGTTTCTATTTCTGGTAGTAAAAAAAACATAGCAAGTAATGCAAGCAGTTAATTAGATTAAAAGAATTTTACTTCATCATAAAAAATATTCAGCCTTATTTTAAGCATTAATGTGGGTCAGTGAACCAGCTTGTTTTCTTACTGCTGTGCAGAGCAACAGGTTTTCCATATAAGCTTGTTAGGTGACTTTTGTCCTATGCTTGGGCTGCTGCAAATGCTTGTCAGAATGCAGAGAAGATAATTTCTAGTGTAAGCTTTGCTCCATCAGAATGAGTGACATGACACAAGTTAGGCACTTCCCTCCTGCCACTGGATGGCTAAAATAAGGTCAGTCCTCAACCGTTTTAAGGCCTTTCTCAGAAGAAGAAAGGCATGGCATTTGAGTTAAGCTTGGTGTTTCATCTGTTTGAACACACTGCAGTCTCTCTTTGAGATGAGGAGAAGCTTACTTCAGCATTCTTCAGTCAAGCTGGTTGAATGCTAGACTTACAGAAAGAAATCCACTTACCACTGGGTTCTCTACACACTGTTCCCTGTACATTTGCTTCTATAATCACCAGGGTAAATGAGTTTGCTGGGAAATGTGCAGAGTAAATGTTAAGTGTACATCACAGAATAATTAAAGAAAACAAATCCAAAAATAGAAATATGAACTTGAACATCAGAAGGCTGATGGTCTTTGAAGCATTTGGTTTTGTACTTTGTTACCTTGACTTATCAGTTTTAATATATGCTTCTCTGGCACAGAGGCAAGTGTCATGGGAAGAGGAAAAATAAGGAGTCTACTGTTAGGACATTAATCTAAACCTCAGTGAACGTGAGTTAGCCACTTGTTTTGTCTGCAGCAAATACTTAGCCTCTCTGTGCATTCATATTCTATCTGTAAACTGTGAAGAACGGAGTTTGCCCTTGTATTAGAGAGCTGATAGTGATGCATGGAAGATTGAACTGTACTTGGATGCTATGGTTTACCAAGGCAAGAAATATCTAAATAAGTCTTTATAAAATAGAATTTTTTTATTTTAAAGCCAGAGAATCTTATAATGTGTGTGTTTTAATGTCATTGAAATGCTTAAGCTGTGATTTTCAGATCTTTCTGAAGTCCCTAAAATTCACACACTGACTATAGCAAGACTCAGAGCAGTGTGCAGTTCTGGTTTGAGAAGTAGGAGGATGTGAGACAACTCCTAAAAAGCGGAACCCAGTTCTCTCTTCTTGGGAGGAAAACATAAATCCTGTGTCCTGGAGAGGTTCTATGATGACTAGGAGCAATTGGTTTTCTGATCCCCTCTTGAGCAGAGGTCACATCACATCTTCCAACTTAGATGTCATTTGTGCTACAGACAAATACTGGTAAATTTTTTTGCCATGACACACTGCCCTTAACATCTGCTTAAGCCTGAACCTGAATCACCACAGCATCCATCTGCGGCTCTACCTGCAATGGAGCTGAGTGGTGCCCAGCTCTTAGTGCTGTGGGAAGATGCCTTCAGAAGGCGCATAAGAGGTCAAAAGAGGAGGTCTGAAGCCATCTTCTCTCTGAGCTTATTCCTGTATAGAGCACTTCTGTGTTTGTGTCTGCTTGTTTCCTAAAGGGGATAGGTGGGTAAAATTTTGGGTGGAAAAGGAAGCATTTTTGCGGCTTTAAAGAGTATCCTGATTGCGAGTTGCTCAGAAGTTGGGAATGTAAATAGTCCCAGACTCGGTGGCCTGGGGACAGGTGAGCTGATGTAATTTATCTTATTTTGGATAAATAACCTGTGTGGCCTGAAAATTTGTTATATGGCCCTTTCTCTATGACTGTAGAGAACCCCACAAGATTGTGATCTAGATATAGACAAGCATTTATAAAACATAAGTATTTTCTGTCCATTTTCTAGCAATCACAAAGCTGGGAAGTAGGGTGTTGATATCGATTGATGCATCTGGGATACAAATGCATATATGATGCAGTGAACATGCACTGTCCATACATCAGGTGAATTAAATGCATTCATTGAGGGACAATACTGAGGAGAAATTGTCAACTAAAGCAACAACCAGTGCAGGAGTCGGAGGATGTTTCCAGGTTCAAGAGAAGTCCAGCCTACAGATTCAAGTAGGGAGCTACTATACTGATTCCTTAGCAGGTGAAAGCAACAGCAGTGATGGTCCCTTACTTAAAAGCACCCAGGTCAGAGAACCAGTAACTCAATTATAGTATCACTGACATTCAATTAGCCATGCCAAAGATACCTCTTGTCAAGCAAGACCATTCTTGCTTTTTCTATGAGATGATGAATTTGTTTAGCTGAATCTAACATTACTTAGATGTCATCAAGAGGTTGACTTACTAGGGCAGGACAGTGTTTTTTAAAAATAATCCCCTCCTGTATCAATGTGGTCTGCCTTAGATGAATTAAGGACTGGCTTTCTGACGGGTCTCAAAAAGTTGCTATTTGTGAGGGAGACTGCTGTTACTTGAGAGCAAAGGCAGGGGAGAACTTACAGGAAGCAGCCTTTCAAGGTTTGAAGGCATTCTCTGTTTGTATTTTTATTTAAATAAGAATTGCTGGTGTGTGGTAACATAAAAAGTAGTGGAAGAGTTGGATATACTATATAAAGAGAGCAAGCTGAATTATTTGGTAAACTGGATCTTCCATTTAAAGAAGTACTTCACACCTGTGTACAGCTGGCATTAAGAGAGGAGTGGTATGAGTTTGTGCATCCAGATTTAAGGTAGTATTGGACTAGCACCACAAAAGAGGGCTCTGCAGTCTGGGCAGTGCTGCCTTTCACAAGGAACAAGAGCTAGTGTGGGAGATAATTCAGCAAGGGCAAGGAGGGGGATCCTTGTTCTGCACAGGAGATTTGTTTCACACCAGCTGAACCTACACCAGCTGAGATTTTAGAGTCCTTCCAAAAGGGAGGTAGGTGCGTTCATGTTTACATATAGCACTGCACTAATTTGCAACAGGTGTTTGAGAATACTAATATAATTAGAATTATAATTAGTAATAAAATCTTTTGGAAATACAGTACCAGTATCGTTCCAGTATCACAGTTGTTGGTAAGCTAAGCATTCTATATTTCTGGGTTGGACACAACAATAGCAGTGAGCATCATGTGGTGTCCATAGATTTCAGAAAATTTATTCACAGAAAGCCAGTATCCCTTCTGCCTCTTGTCACTGCCCTGTCCAATAGCTATTACTCAACAAAACGAAAATCCATGACCAGTACATCATACCCTAGGTCCTTTTACTATAACACTGCTCCACAATTTTTGTGAGTCCTTCCGGAGATCATTGTCATGAAAATTAGAAACCAGTTTTGAGAACCACCTAGAAAGACAGGACAAATTCATTTAATCAACAGTTTACTATTGGTGTGATAGCTTAATACATTAGTTTCCAATGCCTTCATTTAGAAAATAAGGCTTTTGTCCTTAAAGTTAAGCATAGGATCAAATCTGTCTGAATTCAGTTGTCTTCAGACCTAAAGCCTATAGGGAAAAATAAAAATGCAGCAAGATCTGGAAAGAATAAGCCAGCTGTGACTTTTCTGCTTGGAAAATAGGTGAGTGAGAAGAATCTGCAGAAGGCATGAGTGTTGTGGAGAGAGAGGATAAGTAAATACTACTCACACGTTTTGGCACAAGGATTAGAAGGTATCTAAGGAAGGTAAAAGTTGTGGACAAAACAAACCCGAAAAAAATGTTCTCCCTATAATGAGCTGTTAAGCTGTAGAGCCCAGTTCTCCACAATGTGGTGGATGCTGGAGAGTGCACTTGGGCTTGAAGACAAACCAGGCATACTCATGGAAGTGGAATCCATAAAGGACTTTCTCACTAGAAGCAATTCTTGAGTTGCAAATTACTAGAGGCTGGCGGTGAAGTTTTGTATCTGTTTGCCATGCTTCTTGTTCTGCTTTAGGCACTGTGAAGCATGGGCTAGAAGTCTTGATGAAGTGCATCTATCTTGTGTACTCAAACACATTCCTGGAGTAACCAAATCTGGAAGCTTTGACACTAAAGAAAGCCCCATTCGCAATACTCATTTGAATTCAGATTCATTTGAATATTTCTACATAGCTTAATCCAATTTTTCCATTTCTGTTTTTCCCTTTGTTATCTTATTTGCAGTATTTATGGCTCTGATTAATCACAACCATTCCTCTGCCGTTTCATTCCTCAGTGGTCCCAACATCCAATTACCTGAAACAGAAAAAATCCTCCTCTAGCTGTAGCCGTCCTTTTACATTCTGAGCTGAAAGACTTGAGGGCTAGTGAGACCTTATCATAATACCAGAGTACTCTGGTGAGGAAGACCTGGCAGAGTTAGGAGAGTCTGCATCCTGCTTCAAATATTTCCAGGAATGGATTCAGCAGGAATAAACTAGGGGTTAGCACAAACTAAATCTAAATTAGATCTATACTGTGAGCATGACAAAAACCTGCAAGATTCCTGTGAAACTCAGTGCCAATCAGCCACAGGAGAGAAATTATTACATTTGTATTGCTGTAAAGGATGAAGAGAGGTTTCCTTGCACACAGATCTGCAGCCCTAGCCTGGACTGCAGCAATACCATGAGTCAGCTTCATGGCACACCTTATACAGAGAAACACAGGTGAGTACAGTTTCATCTCGGCTTTACTTCTGGAGCATATAAAACACTGGGACTTCAAGCACAGTGTAAGAAATGTTACAGCCTTTGCCCATTCTAAGACAAAAGTCAAACAAAAATGCCTAAAATGTCTGAAAACTAAAATTACTTTCTCAAGTTTTATCTGTATTTCTGCTTTAGAAATGTTTCAATGATAGCAAGAGAAGCAGAAATACAAAGAAAAAATATTTCTGTCAAAGTATCAGTGAAAACTAGGTAAAAAACCTAGAGAAACCAGAAACCAACTTGCTGTTGAGAAATTTCTAGACAGTTTCCAGACTTACCCAAACTCAACTGTTTAAATTTAGAATTGTTTCCACAGCACATTCCTTGCCCTTAACACATCACCAACATCTCTTGTGCACAGACAGGAAGGCTGAGATAATGGATTTGTTTTGTGCCTTTCAAAGTATATTTTGAAAAAGAAGTTGAAAATAGGTGAAAAGGTTTTGAGATTTTTTTTGTTGTTGTTGTTGTTAAGTCTCTGGTAAAATAAAAATCTGGCGAAAGATTTGCATTTTTGGAAACTATTGAACAGCTCTAGCCTGGAGTGTAACTTTAAGGACAGATTTCCTGTGCTGTGGTATTAGTGGGGTAACTGTTTGTGTGTGACATCAGACTGTGGGATTTACATGCCATGCTTAAAGTTATGGATAGCTGCGTAGCTAGGTTGAAGGTGGGATACACCTGGAAGGGGTTGCACAGTGATACTCAGCCTTTCCTTGAGCACTCCTGCTCTTTCAGGAATCACTCCTCCTATCTAACTCGTTACCTGCTTTACAAATACTGTTTTATGCTTGCACAGAATGTAGTGCGTCCTTCTTGCAAAGCACAGTCACCAGTGAGATGGTTCATCTGCCAAGTGTATTTGGGAAAGCACTGGACTATGCACCTCTAGTAAATTATTAATTATTACCTTGACCTCTTTCAAATGGCACATGAGGATGTGCTAAGCCTGTGTGTGCTGAGGCTGGACCGAGGCTACCTTCCAGGAGCAGGACTTGGAACCCAAGGGATGCTACACCTGCCTCTGGTCCTAATTTCCCTGAGTAGAAAAGCATTTTCTGTTGCAAATTCTGATCAGGGAAAGCCATGTGGTTGCAAGGGTTAACACCATCCAGCAAGTCCGGTGGCAGTGAAATGGGTATGGCCTTTTGGCAATTGCACACCAGACCTGTGTAGTTCTTGACACACAGATGCTTTTTGTTACTTAGCTGACTTCCAGTGAGGTTAGATGCTGGAGGCATATAAAGCTTTCTTCCTCTTCGCCAATAAAAACAAATGCTCTCTGTGCACAAAAAAAAAGGCCAGCAACCAATGCAGTTTGGGAGAGCTCTTTTTGGAAGGAGACAGACCTGCCCTCATCTATGAGTTCCTGTCCTTTCCAGACGGCACAGCGCTCAGGTTGTTGATTTAGGCAGTGCTCAGACTGTTTTAATTTGAGCTGCCAGCATAATTTGTCAGGATCCACAGACAACAGTCAGCAGGGTGGGGCTCGGCCCTTTTGCAGTTCCTAGTAATAGCAGTGACTGGCAATCAGCTGTAGATTTGGGACAGCAGAGGTGTGTTCAGATATTTCAAAAAAAATTACATACCTTGAAAGAAAGCCCTCACTTTACTAGCAGAGGACTAAACAAACGATGCTTTCCAGCTTTTTGGGGATATGTCATTGTCAGCTCCTCTGCTTCAGCCATGTTCCTTTGCCATGCAGAGTTGCAAGCGGCAGCGCAGTAGAGGGAAGCAACCTGCGCAAGTAATGACTGAGGAGACCCTATTAAGAGGGTGAATATTGCAGACAGAAATTAGAAGCCGGGTTGCCGTATAATTTATGGCTGCAGGAGGGAGCGCCGGGCAGCCCGTGGCGCTGGCTGCAGTCACACAGCTGCAGTCTCGTTACGGCACAGCAGCGGCAGGAGCGAGTGCAGGGCTGGGATGGCTCGGAGCGGGTGCGAGCGCCTGGCCGTTAACCAGCTCAGTGCCACGGCGGAATGACTGCCCTTTCCCAGAGGGAAAGCGTGTACAAGCACGTACACACTCCCTCCTTGTTAACCTCTCGTGGAGCAGCTCTGCTCTTCGCCACGTGCCAGGTCCTTGGAAAAGCTCCCGCTGACAACCATGGGTTTTTTAAGGATCCCTAGTCATCCAAACGTTTTCCGTTTGGAGCATAAAGCAGGCATTTGGCATCCAAGGTGTCACTAAATTTACGATAACTGCAGCACAGGGGACTGGATTGTCTCATACGCTGGCGTTGGTACAAAATTGCTATCTTGAATGTGTTGGCCGGAATTGGCAGCTCTGTGCAAATAGTATTTGAGAGTTAATCCCTTATCTCTTTTGAATCCTTAACTACATTGACATAAAAAGTAAGGCTCAGTTGTTAGTCATGTATTTGTTCTTAGTAAATATAATCATATGCAAGCACTTGCTGCATGTTATAGAAATAGGCTTCAGCAGAAGTCTGATTCAGCATGGAAAATTGCATCTTTAAGACTGCTCCTTGTGGTACGGCTACCTGATGTATTAGGATGTACATAAACTCATCTCAACATCACCAAGATCTTGGCAAATTGTTCTGGTTAAAGAAGTAAATACTAAACAGACAGGAAAAAAAAAAAGAAAAAAACCTGTTTTTAAAGTAAAATAAAGAATAGCCTAAATGTAACACTTTTAAGAACTCTGTCCCTGAATCAGTAAAACACAGAGAAGTATCTGTTCTTTGTGCTAAATTTACAGTTGTTATTGCTGAAGTTTCAAAATGTGTAAGATTGAGACTAAAATAAGATATAGACTATAGGGTATAGACTATACAGGCTGTCTGTAACTCATCTGTGAAATAGAGACCTGTTCACACTTTTCATGCTTTATCTTTAGATTATCAGATTGCCAACTTCCTGGTTTCCAGGGGAAAAATAATATAATTGAAGTGGTTTATGAGTATTCTTTTCCTTATCATGTGTGACATTGCTTATGATGCTGATCCAAGATTTTGGTGAGACTAATGTGTCACAGACCTCCTCCTCTGTGAATTTGTCAGTAATTCATGGTGTTCCAGAGTGTTCCAGAGGAGTAGTTCCAGAATCAATAAAGCTTACAACATAGGCAACTCTTTACTTTTTTTTTTTCCCCCGGGCTTTTAATATAATAAAATAATTCATAATTGTGAAGACAAGGGGTGTTCTAAAGATTATTGCACTTCTGAGAAGAAGCAGATGGAAAACCCTGCTGAACTGGAGAAGGCTGGTAGGAATTGACTTTTACCACTGTGTAACAAATCTCAGAGCACTGCAGGGATGAATTCCTCTCTGCATTTGGCCCCTGTATCTCAGGACTACACTGTACCGTCCTTCCTTGCCTGCAAACTCACAGCCCATGAAAGCAGCCCTGAAATGCAGATCTAAGCAAAAAAACCAATGGTATCGAGGTGGTCCAAGCAGATACCAGGTCCAACTGTATCCCTGCAGATACAGTTTCTGCTACATTTTGGTCTGTGACATTTAGGGCAAGCCACTGTCCTGGCTTAAACATACACGTAAACAAAAGTAGTCTTTAGTCTCCATTAGTTTGAAAACACATGCTCACTGGCAAAATAAATCCAATTTACATTGAAGCGGATAACATTAACCATGTGACTGGGCAAGTCATAGGTGACTGGTTATGTAGTATCACTGTCTGTATGGACTGGAGAGTGGTTTCTCTAAGCTCATCCGTATGTCAATGAAGTGAAAAAGAGTACAATTATACTGGCATATTACTAGCCTTTTCCACATGGTGTCTTCAAAACAAGGATTCTTAGAACCTAGTACATATCAATGCTTGCACAGCAGTTCTGAAGAAAAAGTGGTAGTGGATAATGCTGTGAGCATTACTCAGCAGTCTCATCTGTCATGGAAAAAGCATTGTGTTTGTATATATATGTACTTGTGATTATATATACATATAAATAAATGAATGAGAGTGTACATGTGTGTGTATACATATATATATATAGGGGCATGGTATGCATATATAAATATATATATACATACACATAAAAGGTTGGTATATATATTCAGGAATGCGGTTTGTTAGGCACATGGAATGGTGTTTTGGTCAGAACCATGCTGGATTTCAGTCTCCAAGAAATCCATGGGCAGAATGGAGAATAGTCCAAGGGAGTCAGGAATTATCAGAAGTGGAAGAAAATGACTGCTGAGGCAAGACAGCATTGTCTGGCCTAGTGAAGAAAATACCAAGGTTTAGCTGATCTTGTTTGAGGGTAGAAAAGCTGCCTGTATTCCTTCCAGTGTGGATCACTAGTATTTTTCCTTATTCTCAGATGATTCTCAGTCACCCAGTGATAACTAGTCTACAGCCTGGTACCTCTCTAGCCAGTCAGTTTCCTTGCAATGCCAAGCACAATGCTTCCCTGGGATTTGGTAGCTGATGTATGGATGCTTGCAGACCCAGAAGAGCAATTAACCCAACTGCAGTGGCAGAAATGTGAAGCTGGGTTGGTTTACTTTGCAATTTGAATAGGCTAAGTGTGTGAGTAGTCAGGCACCGAGTTTCAGATGTGTTGGGTAACCTGATCATGTTTGAGAACATAAAATTGCCCATCTTCCTGTAGGAGAGCCACCAGTCCCTATTTTCTTGGGAAGCAGGGCCCTATTTGGCTTCCAATCAAGTTTATAGGAATTTTGCTGTTAGTTTCAGTGGTGAGCAGGAGCAGACTCATACTATCCCCTTAGGTATTCACAACATTTCTGACTCTATCATCACAAAAAATGCCAGATCTCTGCTAGATCAGACATGTAAATCAGATTTCCCAGGACAGAGTATAAGGATGAGGATGAATAGGGGAAGTGTGATTCACCGTTTGTCTGAACTTGAGAGTTGCATGCTTCGCCATTTGTCACGTTTGTATCAGCAGTACAGAGGCACAGTTAGAAAGTGCCTAAACTCACCTATCGAAAGTTCAGTTTTTTATGTAAAAAAAAAAACCAAACCAGATTTTAAACTTCATGTGCTCTTCTTCACCCACGAAAGAAAGCCAGTTTTGATTTGGTTCTCATAATACCCACAGGTCTTGACTTCTTCCCGTTTATGTTACCAAGAGTACAAATATACCTTTGCTGGAATAAGCTTCCCATGCTTTAACCGCGCTTTGCAAGGAGCTGCTTTTTCAGTATAATCTGTTTCATCAGCAGAAGTTTTTCTCTTAAGAGAGGTGTTACAAATAGGAGCAGGAGTGGGGGGTTTGGAATAAGAAAAAAGTGATGGT
This sequence comes from Dasyornis broadbenti, assembly GCA_013397935.1. Lineage (NCBI taxonomy): Eukaryota > Metazoa > Chordata > Aves > Passeriformes > Dasyornithidae > Dasyornis > Dasyornis broadbenti. The sequence goes on along the minus strand of VZRN01006399.1, from coordinate 1,370,269 downwards.
AATGATAGTATCATCTTTTTTCTCCATTCAGGCAGTGGGGAGAGAAAAAAATTTAAAAGGGGAGACATTTTCTGTTTCAGTGAAACCATGTTTATGGTTTCTTTGTTGATCCTGGAAGGTCTGAAACTGTGAAGGCTCAGCAAGGTGAAATTTCCCTAAGGGTCTAGCCTAAAACCAAAACGGATGAGAACCCTGCCCTTCAGCTAGTGCAAGCAGAATTAAAGCATCAATACTGTGATTGAATTTCATTGTTTTCTTTTTATCCAACCCAAACTGGCTTTGACTTACCTTTGCAAAACAATGCAAAACTTTGCACTGAAACTTTGGAACAGGTCCTTAGGACCTGTTTGGGGGCTGGAAAACACATACTGCATAATCTGTCAGGCAAATAAATCATCAAAGGCCTCCAGAAAGCTCAACTTCAGGCATATTTCTTTGTGGCTACATCTTCACCTGTATGTGCAGAAAGCCCTTCAGCATGAGTTAAAGTAAAGTAACAGGTTCTCAGATTATAGCACAGCCTTACAGATTTCTCTTTCTCTATTCCTGTGTTTAAAGACAGCTCACATCATATTTAAGAAACTGATCTGAGATAGCCTTCACTGCTGATGTGCTGTTAATATTGCACTCTATTTCAAGCTGTTTGTCCTTTTTTAGTAGGATTTTTTATCTTAATAAAGCTCCACTTAAACTATGAACAATAAGCAATTGGTTTGCTTGTGGATATATTGTTGAAGGACTACATGTTTCCAGGTGCAATCTAGAATTGAAGATACTGGGTACTTAATAGAGTGCAAAGGTGGCAAAGCTGGTGACAGCCTCTTACTGAGTTGTAGCAGAAATTACCTTCCGAGTTTTACAGTGTTACAACTATCACATTGTTGTGTGACTTAAAAGTTTCACTCCTTTTCAGATCAGTTCTCCCTTTAGCAAACAAATACTCTTTTGGCTATCTGAGAAATATCAGCAGTGGTTTTGGCTAGTCCAAGAGTTGAGCATTTTTTTATTGTAAAGAGCATCACTTTCCAAAAAGTCACTGTGTAAATGGCATTCAGACTTCAAATTGTATTGTCTTTCAAAACTTAGAGTATCTCATCTACAAAATGCTGGAAATATTTTCCTTGGCTAAAAGACGTAAAAAGAATAATTATGATCTGTAAAGCATGTCTGAGTCATACACTGAAATACCTACATCTGTACGAAGATGCACATCTGGCTTTTAGGTCTGCTAGGTATCCAAAACATGTCCTTATTATAACAAATCAGATTACTGGAATAGATGTACAACAGATATCAAAGGTAATGGAAACAAGCTGCTAACTTGCTCCAACATTAGCAGTTGAGGGAAGCAGAGAGCAGTTAGGATGAGCACAGCTGCCTCTGCACTGTACTGTGTTGTATGGCATCCATTAGCTCCCCATCTGACTCAAAAATACATGCCAAGAGCCTTACTCAGTAAACTCAGCATGAAGTCTAAACTTTTGTTTCAGAGAAGAGGCAATACAATTATTGTTCTCCTTAGTGTCCTTATTCGGACGTCTTTTTCCAACCAACCACCATCAAAAACTTGAGTTGTTACTTTTTTATTTTCTGTTGTTCTGACAAGGACTAGCTATTTACCCATTTTTTTCTCTGACATATGAGTAAGAGCAAAATTGTCAAAAGTATCCAGTAACTCTTAACACTCAGGCTGAGACTTTTTCAAAGCCTGCATTTTTCAAAAGGTACGTTTTTGTGTAATGCTTCATATATCCAGAATACCTCTTGTGGTGGTCTGAAAGACATTGTGAAACTTTAGTGCATCTGATATTTGCATCTGCTAGAAATCCAAAGCAAATCTTCATTGTGACAGTTTCACAAGTGGCAATTTTAACAACTGCACACAGTTTGTGATAGAGAAAAACTGCACCTAGTTCACCCTTTCAACATTGATTGCATCCTTGGTCTTCATACTTTTAAACCAGTTTCTCCTCTAAAAGACAGATAAAAGAAAGGAGAGGAATTAAATCTACTTTGTTTCAGTTTCTCCTCTAAAAGACAGATAAAAGAAAGGAGAGGAATTAAATCTACTCAGTAGTGAGGAACACAAGGCATGCCATTGAAGGCAACAGTATTGGTCATGCAAAAAAAAAAAAAAAAAAAATCTGTCAAAACCACCTGTCTAACAGTTTTGGTTTGCCAGTGAGTTACAGGTTTTTTCATGCCACCTGAACTTCTGGCCCCATCCTTTCTTATGAAATGTGGATTGTGATACTTACTGTGGCACAGAAGCAATGTGAAAACCATCTACATCAAGTCTAAATGGTGCTTTGAAGATGGAATTTCAGGCACAAGCTCTTCCCAGAGCTGTATTATTTTGTCTCCAGCAACAGATGAAACTTGATGATACAAAGAAGGCAAAGAAAAGCCCATTAAACACCTCCTGAATAGTTCCAGAGTAGCTTTCTTTCTGTTTTGGTAATGGAGAAGATGCATCTCTATTGTTCATTACTGGCATTAGAGCGGTGCCAGCTGAAGTCTACACCCTGTTGCACGAGCATAGCAGTGAACGTGTGCCCAGTGTCAGCCTCCAACAGAGCACAGAGCAGGGGAGATGAGAAATAAGCACAAAAAAGGTGAAATAATTTACCCAAGACATTCAGGAAGCTGAACCCTATTTTCACTCATCCAGTGGCAGGCTCCAGACTGAACCCCACTGCCCATGTCCATGTTAACTGCTGCGGTCAGAGAGGAAGATTTTAAACTCCCCTCTGGGAAGGGAGTTTTTACTAAGGCTAGTAATGACAAGAAGTACGGCTTTAAACTGAAAGAGGATGGGTTTAGATTCGATACAAGGAATACATTTTTTACTGTGAGTGTGGTGACACACACCCACAGGTTGCCCTGAGAAGCTGTGGATATACTCTTCCTGAAATGCTTGAGATGAGATTGAATGGGGCTTTGAGCAACCTGGTGTAGTGAAAGGTGCCCTTGCACTTGGCAGAGGAGTTGGAGCTAGATCATCTGTGAGGTCCCTTCCAACCCAAACCATTCTATGATTCTCTGAATCCATGTTCTGAATACCATGTTCCTTTATTTTGAGGGAAGCAAAGCAAGAACATCCCCTCACAGAGTAACACGACCTAGGAAACTTGAATTTCCACCTCTGCAGCAACAGCATCTATGGATATAGCTTAGTTTCTCTCCCTTGCTTGTTTTAGGTTGCAGACATATTCCAAGGTATTCCCCTATGGCAAGTAATAACCCTTAGAAAGAAAAAAATTATTAAGGCTGTGAGTAAAAAATAGCTTTAGGAAGGAAAAGCATAGGAAGAAATATTTTCAGCTGTACAGAACTGTTCTGTCCAAGTCATTACAAATGACGTAACTGTGGCATATATTTTCAAAAATCTTAGCAGTGGAATGGATCATTTTTGCCTCTGACTTTCAAACTGTGATCTTGGACAGGTGGTGGGAAATTTTGAAGGTTTTCAGGCTGTTAAAATTCAGAGAGGTAAACCAAAAAGGTGGAAGTGTTGGCACTAGTTTCCTAGCAATCCTCATGGTAGGAAGAGAGCGTTTTCCAGCACCAACAGTTATCATGACTGTCAGCCAGCTAGCTGGTCAATACGGATGCACCCTCACAACAAGCAGTGGTAAAAGAATCATATTTTATTACTATGTATATCTTCTCTGAATGCCAGTTTTTCGGCACAGGACTGCAGGAAGGATCATTATGGCAGACTTTGACTTGGCAAAAGTTGCATCCAAAGATTCTTTTCCTGTAGCTCTTCCTGTTATGGAGAATTTCTTATAAATGGGAGAGAAAAGTATTATTGCCACTCCCACTGAATACTCCATGTGGGCCAAGACACGCTGTTAACAGTTTTAGAAAAGTATTTCTAAACCTTCTCCCTTTTCAATGAATCCATACAAATTTAGTCTTTGGCCTCTACTAGATGTTTCATTATCAAGCACCAGAGATATAACTGTTTGCAAATGTGGCTGAAGTTGTGTTTGTTTCATTATCAGACTAACTTCATCGGATTTTTTCTACTTTTCTTCTTTGCATCTGACATTGTTGCATCTTTGAAGTGTAGCAGTCCCGTGGTTTGCACTAACATGACAGTGGGCTGTAGTGGAGACAAGTAAATTCATCTTTTGCAAGTATTGCTTGATGTTTCAAGGACTGGTTGTCCTATTTGGATGGCAGTCAGGACCCAGCTTGATGCAGCACAAAAATACACCAGGTAGCAATGTACAGTGGTTTAAAGATATACCTTACTATGGAAAAATCCATTGTTTAGCACCGTACTTTCTGCAAGGGTTTTCTCTTTCCCCTTGATAAGAAAAGAGGTTGTATTGTTCCTGTTTCAGCCTCTGTATGGGTATACTTGTACATTTTAATATCCTTACTGTTTATGATGTTTCTTTTATTTCCCCATGATCAATCTGGTTTGAAGTTTTTCTGCATAATGCAAACTCTTGACTAGATTTGCAGAAGAATCCAGCATTCAGCATACAATAGGAAAGGGTTTAAATTAAAGATGCACCCTTGAAAATACAGGCTCTCTTGTGGCCCCTGTCCATTACATTACTATATGGGTTGGGTTATATTTTCATAATGTATTTCAAAATGTAGTGAACATGTCTACATACACTCCTGGTGGGTGGATCCCATCTGTTTCCACACTATAAGAAAATGTTTTAGAAACCTAAAGGAAAAGAAAGTTATAAATGTACCCATCCTTTACACCCTATCCCAGCTTCTCATTTTCATGTCCTCTTTGATGTCTGTCTGTGCAAATGCCAAGGCTGAAATTCAGCTCTTTTCCCAAATTTTTCTTTAACTCAAAACTTAACTTTCTTGTTTATCTTACCAGTGTTTTAAACTCTGTCTCTCAGTTTTCGTTTGGAAGAGGGTAAATAAGACACAATTTTTTTCTGCTTACTTGCCACTAAACTTTTTCCCCCTGTAATTCAGTCTCTTCAGACTACTCTGTTTCTGAAGAATCAAACTACAAGATACAAGAACCATCCATAGTAATTACCAGATAAATCTTTCTCATCTCATATTTTAGAGGAAATAATTCCAGAGGGAAATTCTTGGCAAGTTTAGTATTTTAAGTACTGCTTAAAGTTACCAGAAGAAGAGAGGGGAGGGAAAGCTTGGTAGAGACTACTGTTTTCTCTACCTTTAGATTGTAAATGCAGAGGATTTGTAAAAATGGTATGGACATTTGAAAAAGAGAATCATGTGTATCTGAGCAAGAGTTAAGATTTAATTTCCATTCAGTCACTTCCCTGGCAACTCTATTGCTTTAAACTTATTCTTGTTTCCTGATGACAATGTGTTACTGACATCAGCATAAGCTGATGGCAAAGATATTTCCAATTTAGAAAACAAAGTGTCACCTCGCAGAAATGATCTGCCTCTGACATTGTGATACACACTGAAGTGCCCAGCTGGAGCTGTGGAGTCATAACATTACCACTACTTGGGGAAAGAAAAAGGATCACAGTACAATAAAAGAGGGATGTTGATTCTGACCAGGTTACATGGAAGAATATGATTATATGTTGGTTCTATAATGAAGTGGAGATCTGACTTGTAAAGTACACATAATAAAAGAACCCACTGCAATATTTGATACACTTTTTTTTATTCTTTTACACGGTTGGATCATACTTCCACCTCTTCCCTGCATTCATAAGGATGCCTAATTTCCTTTTTTGATACGAAAGCTGGGATTCCCATGTAGTCATATAACTCTACAGGTTTTAAGAAGAATGGGGAATATTGTGAAACTTGTTACAAAATCACAACAGTTGGCAAAACAGAGCTAGCCACAGTGGTTTTGATACTCCTCCTGTGCAGAGGCCACAGTGACATTTCGGACATTTGCTAGCAGATCTGCAAAGGATGTGATCTGCTCTTAGCAAGAAGTTTAGTTAAGTATCAGAACTTACCCTTTCAGAACTAAACTGAGAGGAAATGCAAAGTTAAGATGGAGAGCCTGCAGCTACAATTAACTAAAGACTGCTTTCAGAATGACCACACCTTAAAAAATAACATTTGCAGGATAAAATACAATTTAATTGCAGCAATGATGGAGGTTACATATGAGTAAAGATTGCTGTGTTTTCATGTGGAGATCTGATAGCTGATATAAATAAATCTGAAGTTTTGTCTCCTCATCTAGGGCTTCTTGGTTTTGCTGTAGTGCAGATGGAAGTACCAATTACTCATAAGCTTCATTGTTGCTTTAGATTAATTCAGAATTTCAAGATTCAACCTACAAAACTTGTTGCTCTTGCACATCAACTAAATGGTAGCAATAAGTTTGATATTAAAAATTAGCAGTGCCCTATTGAGCTAACACATCTGCGCTTTGCTCTCTGCTCAAATTTATCATCTCATAGAAGGTTGAATGCACTCTCCTCTCTCAAAGTATTTAATTAGCATAACAAAGTATGATCTTGTTTGCACTGTGACTTGGAAAATGTTGTGATGCCATATTGCACATGACACTCTTTGAAGGGCTTGGCAGGAACATACAATGATATGGAAGAACTGGAGAAATAATGGTGGCCTACAAAAAATCAGAAAGCTTTCTGTATCCTCAGAGCTAACCCAGACTGGTGACTACTTTTCACATGTAGTGGAGGGAGAATTTACACTTTCGTAGTGTAACACAGGTGATTGTTCCCCATGAGAAGCCAGCTCAGCTCCTCTATCATCGGTGTGGTTTGAATATTGAGATAACTGGCACAGGAAGGTTTTCCAAGTTTGCATCTGTGACTATACCACGTGACATCTGCTCATTCGGGAAGGAAGATGAAGGTAGTAGGAATAAGCATTCTATTTTTTTATGTCTCACAGAAAAATCACATTTCTCCTTTCTAAAACCAGAACAAATTTTGGTCTAAATGCTCTTTGGGCTTGCAAGCCTTGTTTCATTGCATTTAAGAGGCCTCTAGGCAAGTACAACATGCTGTCTGTAAGAAATTCTGCGTAACTGGGCCATTCTGGTTTCTGATTTTGAGAGTCCTCTGAGAATTGCTGTAATGCAGAACAGTGTGAAACGGAAAGAGTGAGACAACTTCCAACCATGCAGTGTTTCAAAGCTGTCCTGTAGAGTATGGTACTATGCAAAATCTGCAAGATTTGAAAAGCATGGCAGTAACAGGGCACAGAGAAAGGTGGAAATTGTGGTACTTTGATTTAACCAAGATAAACAGGAGGGAGATGGTATAGCAGAAGTGCTGAGGTCTGAATTTTGCCTGAAGCATCAATGGTCAAAGAGGGTAGATTCCTTTGCTTGGCAACATATCACTCAAGTCAAAGAGAGCAGTGTTAGAGAGGCAGTATCTGACACCTCAAGTAAATATGGCCATCCTGAGTGTTCCCCTCCCTACCAGAACTGGGTAGCACTAGGTCAGTGACATCAAGATGGTAAGCACGCAGTGTTGGGAGGTGAGCATCACAACTTTTGAGGACCACTTGGCAGTAAGACCGACTTACCCTTCTACGTATGCATTCATATCCAGACCCACAAAGGTCTCATGGCTTTCTGTTCCTACTGAAAATGGTGGGCACCAGCATTTCATTTTCTGTGTGGAATGTAAAGCCTTGTTGTTTAAAAGGTAGACCATTCTTATGAACTATCTGTCACACAGAACTGAGGTGACTGACTGCTCATCTACCCTGAGAACACTCAAAGGACAGCCTGAAAATCCTCTAACAGCACTTCTTTTGACTGGCTACTACTAGAGAGCAAGGGTGGGCTGGTCCTTCAGTAAAAAATCTCGTTGTGCTAAGTGTGAGAGGTTGACCACTGCAAACTGACTCTTGGCTGAGGATTCCTGCTGTCAGCAACCTCTTAACCACCTGCTAGAAAATAATACTGTTTTTTGTCATCGCCATCGTAGCACTTCTCCACGTACTAAAGATTTTTGCCAAAGTGTCTGTGCCAGGAACAGAGGTTTTGGAAAGCCTAAGGAACCATCACAAAGGGCAGACAGTCCTACTGCTAAAGGATGCAGCATGCAGTTCAACAAATTTGACTGTTTGGGGTTGTTTCTTTTTGTGTTGAACCTGTTAGGTCACTGTCATTCACAGCTGGCTGACTGGGTTTTAGAAGCCGTCATAAGAAAATATTAGCAATGCACAAAAAGCCAAGTCAGAAAGCAGAGAAAGAAGATGTTTCTGTAAAGAAGAATGTATAGAACACAAAATTTTCTAATTTGTTGGGGAAAAAAATTATCAGTGATTTCTGAGAATCTGTGGAAAAGGGAATGAATTATTCTTTGCAGCTCCTTTTATTATTCTTTGCAGCTGCAGGAAAGGGCTGTATGATTTATGTGCATTCTTGAACTAAAATATGTGGTTTGGTGACTAGACATGGTAAGGGGGCAAGAATTCCTCTCATTCCACAGGTTTTCAAAAACTCTAAAGTGTCCTTTAAAAAATGAAGAAGAAACACTTCATCCAAAAAGTGAAAGTTCATTGTTCTTGTTAATCTGATGAAATATTGTACTATTAAAAGTAATTTCTTTATTTCTGATTCATACTTGAATAGACAGTGTTCATTACATGCAAAACACAACCATGCCTTGTGGAATAGCTTAAAAATAAAAATGTTAATTTTTAATTCCTACGGTGGCCCCCACTTGAGTCACACTGTATGTTCATTAATAGCTCTTCACTGTCAGCCCATCTTATAAAATGGACACATAGGTAATTTCCCCACTGTGCAAGAACCATATGATGAAATGGAGAATTGATTTTGTGGGCTGCACATCACCCACAGGCCATTTTGTTTTGCAGGTCTGCTGTAGCAGGTGTCACCTAAGGGAGGCATAGACTCTAAAACAGACCTTAAAAGTAGCATGTTGCTACATGTAACTACCTCCTAGATCAATGAGCTCCATCAGTTCGGGTGAAGATGTCAATCATACTCTGGCCAGCCATGAGTAATAATGGCTCAGAACGGCATAGAAACCCCACAACAAACAATGTTTCATATGCTGGTGACATTGCAGGTCCAAAGCTGCCCTTTCCAATGCAATTTTGCTTTCCTGATAGACAGGAACTAGCAGTTGCTAGAAAAGCATGGCAGGCAGGCTAGAGAGTCCAACCTTTTATGAATCCCAGACCACAATGAAGATAAAATTTGCTTAAATTTTAATAGGATCAGACTGGAATGCTAATAGAGGAAAGCTCAATTATTTTAAGTCTGCAGTATTCATTAAGAAATAGCAGACTTGCCATTTTATGGTATCCAAGGGATTGATGTATGAAAATGTATTTAGAGGATCTCATCTGCATTTTGGCTGGCCAGAAGCTGTGCAGTGTGTGTGCCCCAGGCCCCTATACTGCTGGGGCTGCTGACATGTGTGGTGTGGAGACAGTAATCTCCAGCTTGTTCCAGAAGGCTTCTGAAAGACACCAGGAGCAGGCACCTGCTGGCTGCCCTGCTGTTATTTTCTCTTAATCACATTGGTTGGTTGGATGCACTGTACAAACATTCAAAAGGCACAGTGTGGAGAGAGAAACAGCAAGCAGCTTTGGTACACTGGAAAGCTATGCCTAGAACAGTGATACTTATCTGTGCTGTAAAGGAGACTCCAACATTGCTTAGTTAATGGTTGAAGATAATATGCTCTGTGCTCATATTGCACTGTAGAAGAGTTGTTGGGGTTTTTTTAATGATAATTAGAAGAACTTAATGCAGGTTAAGATCTTTATAGCTGAACCAAAGTGAAGAAAATTCCTACACAAGTGGTAGGAATTGCAGTAGACCCACAAAGAGACACTAGGATTAGATTAGGATCAGCAATTTCAGGGTATACCTCATGCTTTTATATGACATTACACAAATGCAACTGAAGTGTGTAGGAGCAGAGATGTCTAGTCAGGTGCTCCAGATCCAGTTGCAGCCCTGAGCAGGTGACAACAGCCTCATTCTGGGCAATGTTCTGCTAGAGCTTCTGCAGTTAGTGGAATGAAAAACCCATCTCCTCCATTTAAACCAAGGTGGCTAACTTTGCACAGAAAAAGGCACCTTTGAGCAGACACACAACTGCAGAGCAGTGTAGCTTCTGGCAAGAAAGCAGTTGCAAGCAGCTGGAAAGCAGTAATTGGTGCAACAGTGAAGTCCTTTGGAAACTAGATACCTGCCTGTGCTTACATTCACGTAGGTCCTAAGTGATCATTGCTTGGGAGGTGAGAACTGAGATTCCAGGCAAAATGTATCTGGAATGTTCTGTGTTCACTGCATGAATTTTTGTAAAACCTTCTGGCAAATTTCACTTTTAAAAATTAAACTCTAACAGATAACATTTCTTTCTATATAACTGTTGTCTACGCCTGGCTTTCCTGGCCGTCCTCAACCGAGGCGTCAGCCCCCAAATGCTCAGTGGCTCAGCGGCTTTTCCGTGCCGCTCCGGAGCCTGGCGTGGCTGGATCACGCAGAGGTGGGGCTGCCCACAGCGAGGGACCGACGAGGTGCTGATGAAATAAGGCGAAAGAGGCAAAGGGTTGCGGGAGGGGGTTCCCCCGAACTCTCCTTTATTGGGGGAAGGGCGAGGAGATCCGGGAGGGAGAACACCAGGGAGAACAACCGGGGAAAGGTCCCCGTGCAGCTGGTTTTAAGGGGGGATAACAGCCAATGGGGTAAAGGGCAAGGGGAAGGTACAGTGGTCAGGGGTCCAATAAAAACATTTGAGGGGGGGGACAACAGCTCAGAACCAATGAAACGTCGAACATAACAGAACCCTCTGGAAGAAGGGGTTAGCCCAAGGCTCTGGACACGCCCCTCCTCTGGAACAAGGGGTGGATCTTAGACCCTGGTTCCATCCCTCGAGTCCTCCCCTAATGAGGAGCCTCCTACAGAGGAGGTGGAGCTGGAGCGTGAGGCAGCAGCAACCAGGGTTGGACCTCCCACATATAACGAATTGAAAAGAGAAAAGAGAGGCGATATACTTGATGATAACTATGAAGATAACTATATATAGGAAAGAAGGGGTTGTTTTTTCCCTTTGCTATAGGGATGCTATCAGTAAGTCTATGTATAAAATGGAGCTCAAATAGTTGCTAGAGGATTTGTGAATCCACCATTCCTCTTCATGAGGAAGCATTTCCTGCTTTTACCCAACATAAGGTGGACTCTCCCAAGTAACAAAACTTAGCAAGAGAATAGGAGGTGGACAGATTTAAGTGTTAGTTTGACTGGAAACATCTGGAAAACAGAAGATAATGTTCCACAGACTTGTCTTTTGATTGATTGCTGGAAATTATTTGCAAAGCTAAACCAGTGCAGGAAGCTTGATACAGAAGATGAAAAAGATTCCCTATCTTTGCAGTAGCTGCATTCATTTGTTGTCATTTTTAATATCTGGGACTTAGGCTGAATAGCAAAAAGAGCTTTGCAGTTATCATTATGTGTAGGGAAATGTGTTTCATGCACAGATAGCTGTTAGACAGCTTCTTTGCATTATATATCCATGGACAAACTATTGGTTTGTCAATATACAGTCTACTTCAAGCCTTTCTGATTCCACATGGCTGTCCTGATCACAGATTCACAGAATGAATAAGAATGGAAGGGAGCACTGGAGGTCATCTAGCCCAGCATCCCTGCTCAAGCAGGGTCTGTTAGAGCAAATTGCACAGGTAATACTTGAGTATCCCAGTGAGGGAGACTCAACAGCCTCTCTGGGCATCCTGTTCCAGTGCACTGTCACCTACACTGTAAAGGAGTTCTTCCACATATTCAAGTGGAACTTCCTGTTTCTGCCTGTTTCCTCTTGTCCTAATACTTGGCATCACAGAGCAGAGCCTGGATCCATCTTCTGGACACCCTGCCTTCAGATATTTATAGGCATTGCTGTTGTCTCTTCTCCAGGCTGAACAGGACTAGCTCCCTCTGCATTTCTGCATAAGAGATGGTCAAGTCTTCTCATCATCTTTGTAGCCTTATGCTGGACTCACTCCAGGAGCATCACATCTCTATGTAATAACATTGTCTAGGTTATCCATACATTCCCCTCATGCAGAAACCTCCAGCTCTGTGTCGGTTAATTCCCAGCCACAGAGAAAGTAAGTCAAAGAAATCTCTTTATATGTTTTCATTTGTGAAGCAACTAAAAAGAAGGGTCTGGGGGTTTTTATTATTCCAGAATCAATTAATTTAGTTTGAAAGATCTATTTTCAGCGTTGTGTTCAAGCCTGGCTGTGGTGGAAAGCACAAGGTCTACCTGCAGAATTTTTCTGTCACATATTGTGCTGCATGAATAGCTATAGCGGTGAAAAGAACAGAGGAAAAAGCCTTCAAGCTCATCTTTAAGTATGTAAGCTACTAGTACATGTGTAACTTCTTCCTGCTGGAAGATAAACCAGTTATTTCCCTGATGAGCTTAGTGGGACGTAGAGATGGCTGTCCTGCGTTTGGAAACGACTAGAAAGCAATTGTTTATCTTTAGAGTCAAACATAAATTTCCCTTGGCACTGCAACATTTTAAGTTAGATACTGGGTTTGTGCCACATCTACAGCACATGTCTGTGACAGTGATCCCAATAGTGCATCTCTGTCTGGGCCCTCCCAGCAGAGATGGCAATGGCTCAGCTGCCTTAAGGAAACCTTTGATTGACCTTAATGTGGGGACTGAATGTTTCTTGGAATAAACAGTTTGCAAAAGGAGGCTGCTAATAGCAAAACCTCACAGGCTCTTGCACGACTTCAGAAGGAGGAAGCTGGTGCTTTTGATTTTTCCCAGCTTTGAGTCTTCTGGGAGAAATTCAACAAAGAAGCTGTTGACATCTACACTCAGAGTGACTCATGATGTACTCCTGGTGGGAAAAAAATACATTCTTGTGTTTCATAGTTGCACTTTTAGAAACTTTTTACAGCTGGTAGAATTTGTCTTAGGTGATCCTAGTTAGAGGGAGGCTACTGTATTACATCAGGAATAGTGCTAAGGGCTTAATAGCTCAAAGGAGGAGCCTCCAGCCTTCAGTCTGATGCAGAAGTTTAAAATCCTCTGCTGCCTCCACTGCAGAAGCAATGACTTTTGTGTCTGAGGTGTAGTTACTGCTCACTATTTTTCATTTGTCATCTCAGACAACAAACACATACACGGGGAGCTTGCTTTCAGGTTTGGTGCCACAGTAATTTGTAGACCATGGCCCCATTTCATGCAGCAGCCAGACACCTGTCTCAGGGAGACAACAGGGACTGACACAAATGCGCAAGAGCTTCCTTAAGTGGGGCAGACAAACAACAGGGTACTTCTTGTTAAAAGCTTTTGAACTCATAATCATCCTATCTTATCCCAGTAAACTTCAATTATAATCACAGGAAGGAGGAAATGACAAATAGCGGTATTGACATGGATGTGTGGGCCAAGAAAAGTGTGAGAGAGGCGTAATGGCAAAATTGGTGTGCAGTCTTCAGGAGGCTCATGCAATAGTTCATCAGGTGGGAAGGGAAGGAGGAGATGAAAAATGGTATAGAGCCAGGTTTGAAGCCATGATCTTAAGAAAATGATGGGCAGACTGGCTCAAGCCCACTGAAGTCAAGGGGTAGCTTGTCAATAGTTCCAGCTTGCTTTGCAGCAGGCTTTAATACTCTAATCTTTGCTTTCAATTCCTCGCCTGAAATACTTCTGGTCTGTCCTCAAAATCAGATTTTGGGGTGTTACTCCAAGACTTTTGCCTGTGAATCCCTTGAAAACGGAGCAACAGTCTGCCTACCGTCTTACGCATGACAGCCTGTCTCAGGACGCACAAGGCTGCAGGGAACTAATGGATTTTTTATGATCGCTTTTACGGGCATCAGAGAAAAGGGCCATTCAGTCCATCCAGTCTGTTGTACCATCCTGATAGTAACGAAAGCATTACGGCATTTCCCTAGTGCCCTACCTTCTAGGGGCATACAGTGCAGCTGTAAACCAGCTGTGCTTCATTTGCACTCTGCAACAGAGCCCTTTTGTCTGCTTTAACTGCTATTTACCATCTTGTCTTTCACCATTCCTTCTTTCTCCTTCTTTGCCCCTACTTTTGGCTCTTTATAGGCAAAGCAGTTGCTAAAAGACAGGTTATGTATTTGAAATGTAGCATTTTCTGGGCTTAGCATCTATCCTGATAATGTTAAATCTAAGACAGCTTTGCCTATTTGTGATATGAAGGAAAATGAAGAATGATTCCTGTTGACTGAGTACAAAAGAATGGCACGTTGCTGCCCTGGCTCCAGTTTCATTGGAAATAATGGATTTCTCACAGAGCTTTAAGCACTTGGCAGAGACCCTAATATGTTCACATATTGAAGCAAGTTTGCCATTCAGCCATGACTGTTTTGCAGACACCACATTTAAAATTGTTTCTATTTGTTGGTCCCTGAAAAGAGATATTCTAGTTCTGGTGTCTCCAGTGTTGCAGGGTGAAAACCAAATTTTAAAATCTACATTTCCCATTTTATTTCTAAATTGAGGACAAAGCTGAGTCAGCTAACAAGCACCTTTTCTTAGGCAAAATACTGAAATGAAACTATAATGCCTCATTCTTCAAATGCAAGTGAGATCATTTGCTGTGAGCATCTCCACCAACACCACTGAGACCATGGGCATCAGCAGGCTGCTGGTCTTACTTTAGTCCAGCATAATTCCACCGCATTCCAATGTCACCTTTGCTTACAAAAAAACTCCACAGGATTTGATCCAGGTACTAATACAGCAGGAGCAGGTAGATCATTTCTAATGCATGGATCAAGAGAAGAGAGTGACATGTTATTTTCATTTATTCCCTGCTCCCCTAACCCAATGCAGAGGGAGTCATATGTATCCAACATCTAGCAGAATTAATCAATTTCTTAAATGACTTTTCAAGTGTAAGAGTATGGTCACAAATCTTTTGTGCAGCCCAACTTTCTGTTGTGCAGCTATGGCAAACAATGAAGTGACATATTTTGCAGTGATTTATGTCACTTTTCCTGTGACCTGTGCAATTTTTGCAGACTTAGAGGTAGTATTGCAGGCTGCCAAGGCACTGCTGGTTTGAGTGTTTTCATTTTTACAAGTCAACGTCTTTTTCTTGGCAAAACAATTGGTGGGCTGACATTGGTGTTTTACATACTAGTGCCATCCGGTGGCCCACAAAGAATGCCATAATACTCTTCAGTGTCCCCAAGAACACTAAAGCATTGCATTTTCAGCCGAAGTAGTGCCATGATGAAAATACATGATAGAAAAAAAAAAAAGCCTTGAGTTTAGAGGTCCATATTTTGTTATTATTTTACATACTATGAGTACAGGTCCATTTGCAAAAAAGGGAATCAGTCCTTGGCTGTGTTTTGATCAGTTCAGTGGTCTCTGAGCAAAGGTGGGTACTCAGAAGTCAGCACAGCTATCTTTTATTGCAGACTGTTAGTCATTCTTCTCAGCATTTAAAGCAGATTATCAGGGATTAATTTTGCTCATGTGAAAAAGGTAAAAAAAAGCTGATACTGCAGTGGCTACAGGTGGACAATAATTTTGCGATTTGACAAAAGGAGTTTTTTGGCATCTGCATATTAATTCCTGAACACATATGCACCCACATGACAGAGAAAATGAGGCAAAATTTATTAGACCTGTTCATACTGCTGGAGAACAAACAAGCCAACAACAACAACGAAAAAAAAAAAAAAACAGGTAAGATCTTATTCGGGTAAAATGGAATGAAGGAAAGGGAAGTGGTAAACTTCAGGCTACACAGGAATCATTGCCCTGAGTTGCTTTACTGAGATAAATACTGAAAAGGAATTGTAGTTTAAGTAAAGGAATTACAGTGTGGGACATTGGGAAAGTTGACAGATGCTGTGAAACCTGCCATGTCTTGATCATTTCTCTGTTTGCTGTTCTTCAAGGACGATGTGTCTTTGTCCATGGTAATTTTTCTTCACTTAGTAAGCTTTATTAGGATAAGGAGTTGCCTGAAGAATAGAAGGAGGTATAGACTGGGGAAAAATATTGAGATATGAGCCATAAAGCAGATGTTTGTAATCCAAGAGTATGTGACAAATTTTTTTGTCTAAACTGAATCTTTTGTTCTTGGAAGTGTTTTAATGTTCCCCATCTTAACATTTGCAAAACTTGGAGGCCCTCAAACACAAAAAACTTAACAAAAAATAGGCATCTATTAAGATGAGCAGAGCAGGACCAGGATTTTTTGTGCCTGTGGAAATTTTTATTTGAGATTGCTCCTGAAAATTGCAGCTCACAAAATGACTTCCAGGAGGAATATGAGCCACATGATCTATAGAATAACCAGCTCTGACCGCACTTAGTTACAGGAAAACAAACAGGCATCTTCCAGTAAAGTACATACTTCAGGCATAAACCCTGGCAACAGGATTAAAGTGTGATATGCATGGCTTGAGAGTCTAGCCTTGATTGTCTCACACAAACAGAATAAATTATTGGTAACATGCATTTCAGAGACCTTTGCCTCATCCTGGCTTGGATGTGGTCGTTCTTGTGACATTAATGTGAATAGACTGATTCATTATTTGTATCCCTGCCTAGAAGATGGTATCTTTATCAAAACATATTTCCAGTTCTCAGAAGAGTGCTAAAAATAGTAGAAGTGATAAACCAACAGCAGGAAGAAGACTCTATGGATCATCATTTACTCCAACCTATTTAATTACATTGGTTCCTAAAGACTAATAATGTGGGGAGTGACTCAGAAGAAATTATGCTTGTTTTTTTTAATGTATGTATTATATCTGTTAACATACAATCTTACAATGCAAGAAACAGCATAGCATTGTGCAGCTCCAATGGCAGAGCAGAAAAGAAATCATGACTCCAGGAATCAGAATTTCTTTTAAGTTACCTATTTTAGGAGATCAAATGCTGCCACTGATTCCCCTTCAGAGCTCAAATACTCTGCAGTGTTTATACCTCGGGATATTTCCCTTCAGCAATGCTGCTGTGTGACGAAAAGAATTCAGCATGGTTCTCAGTGGGTCTTCTCAGGGTTTGCAACTTTCCAACGCCAGAATAATTTATGTAAAAAACCAGAGAATCCTCAGTCCCTTATTCTTTTGCCTTCAATGTGATGACAGCCTGGCAAGGTATCATCTAGAGCTGACTGACCAGTTGTGCTATGGGGTATACCCCTGCTCCAGGGAAGGGACATGGGATCCAGCTGTTGCTACCAGCTACTGTGTCAGAAAAATTTCCTGTAATTCATCCCTGAAAGACTGGAGCAAAGGTGTGATTTATAAAAAATGATTGCCCTGGGTTCTCACTTGGCTTTCTGCCATTGAAGTTCCTGAAGAAAAGTATTAGATTATGGGGAGCAAACGATATATTCTGCAGGTGACAAACAAGATCTTGTTGTCTTTCACCTGCCTGTAACTCTTCTGCATAGTTGACAGGCTGACTATGTGCTTTGCAGAGTTATGCTGAATAATTACCTTTTCTTTATAAGTAAGGACCATGACAGCCATGTCTAACAAGTTGTGGAGGAAGAGGTCCTGTAAGGGAGTGTGTGTGGCTGTGTGGAATTGCTTGGGCTGAAAGAAATATAGAAGGAAAGGTCTTGCTTTTTTCATGCTTGGCACAGTACAGAACAGAAAAGGTCTGGGATCTGGAGGCACCTGGTGGAAAAACTCTGATTTCCTAGTCTTTGGTTGAAAATCTTTCTTCTATGACATGTTCTTTTCTGACATTTGGGGGTTTTTCCCTTCTTTCCACAAAAGTGCTTCATCAATGGTGTTTTGAGTGCCTTGGCACACCATAAGGATGAGCAGGAAGATGCTTATTCAAGTCACAGAATCACAAGACAGATTTTGTTTAGAGATACCTTCAGAAGGATCTCTTTGGTTCTATGATGCGTTCTATGATGTCTGGCAAAAGTAGACTCAAAGCTCTTTTTCTCTTCAGCCTCTTCTTTTGGTTGGTATTTAGTACTAACCTAAATTGCGGTTTTGCCTATATAGCACATTAGTCAGGGGAATATGATGATTTAGGTTTTGTTTTCATTAGCAGAAGCTAAATGGAAGGTAGTTTGAGTTTGGATTGTTTGGAGGGTGGCAAGAAGTTCAGTGTTCTTCCCACCAAACCCAGACACAGAACATGTGGCAGACGAAACACTTTATCCTCTAGTGGAATCCACCAATTTGCCACTTCAGATATTAGAATTATGAAAGAGCCTGTAAAACTGGTTGTTCCCAGCACATCCTACCCCCACTTATGCTCATGAGAGTCACAGAATCATGGAGTCATAGAATGGCTTGGGCTAGAAAGAATCTGAAAGATCGTCTGATCCCAACCACCATGCCAGGGCACTTTTCACCGGACCAGGTTGCTAAGAGCCCCATCTAGACTGACCTTGAACATTCCCAGGGATGGGGCATCCAGAACTTGCAGACAACCTCTCACAGTAAAGAATTTCTTCCTAATATCTAATCTAACTCTACTCTCTTTCAGTTTGAATGTATTCCTCCTTGTCCTGCCTCTGCATGCTCTTGCCAAAATTCCCGCACCATGTTTCTTGTAGAGTCCCTTCAGGTACTGGTAGGCTGCAATTAGGTCACCCTGCAGCCTCCTGTTTTCCACGCTGAACAATCCCAATTCCCTCTGCCTTTTCTAATAGGAGAACGGCTCCATCCTTCTAAACATCTTGGTGGCCTCTTCTGGACTCAGTTTAACAGGTCCAGGTCCTTCCTGTGCTGGGACCCCAGAGCTGGGTGCAGTGTTCCAGGTGCGGTCTCAGCAGAGCAGAGCAGAGCAGAGCAGAGCAGAGCAGAGCAGAGCAGAGCAGAGCAGAGCAGAGCAGAGCAGAGCAGAGCAGAGCAGAGCAGAGCAGAGCAGAGCAGAGCAGAGCAGAGCAGAGCAGAGCAGAGCAGAGCAGAGCAGAGCAGAGCAGAGCAGAGCAGAGCAGAGCAGAGCAGAGCAGAGCAGAGCAGAGCAGAGCAGAGCAGAGCAGAGCAGAGCAGAGCAGAGCAGAGCAGAGCAGAGCAGAGCAGAGCAGAGCAGAGCAGAGCAGAGCAGAGCAGAGCAGAGCAGAGCAGAGCAGAGCAGAGCAGAGCAGAGCAGAGCAGAGCAGAGCAGAGCAGAGCAGAGCAGAGCAGAGCAGAGCAGAGCAGAGCAGAGCAGAGCAGAGCAGAGCAGAGCAGAGCAGAGCAGAGCAGAGCAGAGCAGAGCAGAGCAGAGCAGAGCAGAGCAGAGCAGAGCAGAGCAGAGCAGAGCAGAGCAGAGCAGAGCAGAGCAGAGCAGAGCAGAGCAGAGCAGAGCAGAGCAGAGCAGAGCAGAGCAGAGCAGAGCAGAGCAGAGCGGAGAAGAGGGGCAGAATCCCCTCTCTCCCCTGCTGCCCACGCTGCTTTGGATGCAGCCCAGCACACGTTAGGCTCTCTGGGCCGGGAGTGCACATGGCTGGGTCATGTCCAGCCTCTCACCCCCCAGCACCCCAGGTCCTTCTCACACAGCTGCTCTTAATCTATTCATTCCCAGTCTGTGCTGATACCAGGAGTGTCCTGACCGAGGTGCAGCACCTCACACCTGGTCTTGTTTAACCTCATGAGATTCCCATGGGCCCACGTCTTGAGATTATCTAGGTCCCTCTGGATGGCATCCTAACATTCAGGTGTCCATCTTGCTGGCTGTTGTAGGCTATCTGCTTGCAGAAAGGGGTCGCAGGTCTCCCTCTTCCCATTCCTGCTTGACAACAGGCAATTTTGTACATTTGATTTTCAGGGGACTGTGGAAAGCACAGGTAGAGTGGCTTGTACTGATCAATAGCACCTCTCCTTCAGGCTACATCATTCACCTCATAGAGCAGGCTGCTTGGCAGTGAATTCACTGTGAACTGTCTACAGGCTGGAGCACTTTTGGAAATTCATCCTTGCTTGACTGGAGGCCTACCTAGGAAACACCCAGCATTTCAGGGACAGGAGCTTCAATAGTGTCACTATTAGCTGACTTGCTGTGATCTGACTGAAGTGGCACTGTGAATGTTATGTCAAGCAAAACTGAGCTTGTTGTAAAAGCTTAGTGTTGTGCCCTCTTTTCTTTGTGGTATGTATCCGGTCTTGCAACTTGTTGTCTTTAACATTTTAGTTGCTCTGATTGGGAAAATCTGTTATTTCTAGGAGCTGTGCAGAGCAGGGATTTTGCAGGCAAGCTGGCCATTGCCAAAAGTGGATTGCAGATGATTTCAGTGGTACAGGAGACAGATGCTTGCCAGATCAGTGATGTAGTCTGTAAAGTTTTTTCTGATGCACTGGAAGAGCATGCATTGCAAATGTGCACTAAGTGACCTCATTCTGTTCATATTAAAGATAAGGGGTGAAGCCATTTGAAAATCCCAGTGATAATATTCTTGAAGTTTTCTTTAGCAGTTATACTGAGAGCTTGGTAGTGTGTCAAACTTGTGTCCTTCAACAGAAAATAAAGCAAGCTTGAATTATTTGAATAAGTTATAAATCCCTGAGTAGCTCTTTGTGGAAAATAATTTCTCCCTGTTTTTATGAGCCACTGTGTCAAGAAACCTTTTGTCTGCCAGTTAGAAAGAATCCTGAATTTGTCTGTTCATCTGTATCACTGCTGAATATGGTTAGGTCTTAATGGCAAACGCTGTGTGCTCTTCCTTGAGCTTTCAATGTGCTTGTACTCACATAGTGAAATGTGACAGGAGGAAAAGTTGAGGTAAGGTCTGTTTGTTCCTTCCTGGAGGAACATGACACTGCATCTCTGCAAGATTCCTGTCTGAGGATCTGAGACACAAAAATTTACAAAATGGTAGGTTTTGATCAATCCAGCCTCAGTTTTTGGGAATCCATATAGTTTGCGCAGAATTCCTGTCCACAGTGCTTAGGTCTGGCCATGAGACCATTTCTGTCGTAACATAACAATCCCAGGCAGGAAGTAGTACCTCTTTCTATTAGATTTTGTGCAATTACAGAATGGAGAGACTGTGTCTGCCACAAAGATCTTGCAGTCTAAATAAAGTTCCTGTCTCTGATGGCAGACCAGTTGGAAACCCAATCAAGATACAGTGGGTTGTGTTCTCTCTGCCATGGACAGAGGGATTCAGAGAGACCACTAAACAAACAGCAGTGATCATCAGGAGTGGTCAAGGATGGAGATACTTCTCTTTTTAAATTATCTTACAAAAAGTGAGTATTTTAATATTCTCTACACTACCTGGAGCCCTATCCTGATTTGCCAAATGGTGACCAAAACCTAAAGTATCTTTCTAACCTGACCTTACGGAGGCTTCTAAGCCCTCTCCTTTTGAACTATTTGGTCCCCTCCTGTGCGGGGACTTGCTGCCAAGTGTGGTGCTGGCTTGAGCTGTGGCAACTGGGTTTTGTATAGAACTCAGCAGGTACTGCTTGTGCAGGATGACTGGTCCACTATCATTCAGACTATGAAAAACTTCGCATGAACTCCTTCATTGTGAGGGGTAACTGATCACATATCACACAAGTACTAATGCACAGAGGAGAGGGATTTTTCAACTGCTCTTCTGTGCCTGGAAATAAATTCCCAGCACTCCTCCTAGACTCTCCTACCATCCCTGGAAAAGTCTTGGGTATGTCTTTTCTTAATGGGCCTTGGGTGTTGGCTTTACACGCTCTTCTGCAGATCCCTGCAAAGACAAGGGAGTCAATTGTGTGCGGCATCATACCCAAGCCTGTAACTGTATCCCGTTTGGGCTATGCAGTGGTCCAGTTTTTCAGGTAGCAGCACAGCCATCAAGCTGAAAAGAGATTTGTGTGGAAAATGTAAGTAACTGAGTGGAAGGCCACCAGTTTTCTTTAAAAAGTGAATAAAATATTAAAAAGCTAATTTTAGCTTGGTTTGAAACAAATAAAAATAGGACCTTTGGTTTTCACCTTAGTCTGGAAAATTCCTTCACTAGCTAAGTAGAGAGCTATTGTCCTTCTACCTCTCTCCTTTTTACTTTACCCCTAGGTAAAAAATACACACTATAATCACTGTATCAATGCAATAGGGTATCTCTGACCACCTTTGCCAGTAACATGTCCAGAAGTTGTATCTCTCTGCTCATAAGCTGGCAGAGTGGCCAGCAAGGGCAAAACACATTAATTGTACTTTATAGAACAAGACAGCGTTTTACTTCCAGATTTATTACCGTCCAGAGAGTATAGATGATGGTTGTTGATTTAGTTTAGCGCAAGCATGGAGGAAATACTGTGTTGAATGCTCATAAAGTAACCTTACACTGTGGCATGACAGGCAGGTGCTTGAATTTACACGGTGCATTGCATCACTTTTGGCCAATGTACTTTAACATCTTTTGCCTTCCGAGCATGTTTCTTAAAGTCTTCCCATTTAAAGGGTCAGAAATCTCACTTGTGGATGTCTTCCAGGCAGAAGAGAGTCTATAGGCCAAGGTAGTGGCATACAGTCCTTGAAATCTACTGCTCTGCTGTGGACTGCCATGGCTTCTGTCATGGTTTCAACAGTGCAGCCAGCTTAGGAATGGAGACCTTTGCTTTTTCTGCAAGCTCTTGCTGGAAATCCGAATTTACAAACCATATAAAATAATGCAAGTTGCTGTATTTTTCACCTTAATCCAGTTGCTGAGTAAAGAGAAACACACATTTCACACAGACCTGAATTTAAAAAGATCCTTCAAGAGGGACTCCTACAGGGATGTGCAGAGCAACATGTTGAAGTCTGCAGCAGGTGATGACTATTCACTGACTTTATGTTGTCTGAGTCCCTGGAGGTGACTAAGCTACACATCTTAAAAAGATAAAGCTTTAAGAAAGAGGGCTAAGCCTTCTGAGGCAGCCTCAGAGAAGTATTTGACCTTCCTTAAGGAAGAAGGATCATTAAAGGATTCCTTTAATGATGTTCATGTGTGCAAAATTATGTATGTTATTATGTCAGGATGGAGTAACAGTAGAAGGAAGATGGAATATGACTTTTGAGAAGGGAAAAGCTCCCTCCTCCAGCTTCATAGAAGGAATTGCTGCAAGAGATGCATTTTCAAGTTAACAGAAGAGTAGAACTGACAGAAATGCTCCATGGAAGAAGGAGAAGGAGTGGTTTCAAAATCTGATGTTATAACATAGTAAGGCCTCCTTTGTATAGAGGTCTGCAGAACACCCAGACAAAGACAGAGGAGTTGCACAGGAGCAGCTAAGCAGGACCTGCATGACATCTTATTGGCAGGCAATAGAAGAAGCCACATTACTTGGACAGGAGGAGGCAGGCAGGAAGAGGCAGGAATCAACCCACATCCCTGAAGTGTCTCTTCTCTTATCTGCATGGTTTGGCTTTGTTTTGTTTTGGTTTTAGTACACTGTTTGCTGTTTAATAAGCTGTTCAAATGGTTTATAGTTTTATAAACCTGTCAGGTATGTGTGTCAGCTAAGTGTGAAATTCCTCTAAACTATACAGGCTTCAGTGTTTCAGATGTTCCCAAACCCTAACCACTTGAGCAGACAAACCTGCACAAACCACACAGCAGGCATATGGGTCACTGAGATGACCTTGAAGCTGTGAATTCCTAGATACACTTCAGAGGAGGGGCGCAAATCACAGAAAAATGCAGGCAGTTTTCTGAAGGGGACAAACCTTTGACAGCACAGCAGAAATTTACCATCTCTACATGGATTTGGGTTCTGCAGATAAGCATCAGGGCTGTGAGATCCAGGCTGTGTTTTTCTGTTGCTCTGCCCAGGATCTCCCCCATCAGTGCAGCAGACTGATACTGTGCACTCCTCTGCATCCTGCCTGTGGCCTGCAGCCATGAGCAGCCTACCTTGAGGACCTGCAGCTAATCCATTCCTAGAGAGCAATCAAGCACATGTCACAGGTTTTGTGTGCTTACCAGTTCCTCCTTACTAGATGTGACCAGATAGTGATGGAAAGCAGCTTTGGGGGTGTCTTTGTGTTGCCAGGATCAGGGTGGTCTTTTGCCTTTGATGGTGAAGGGAGAAGACCAGCAGATGAATTTGTTAGGCAAGCAGTAGTGTAATGTCCCAGCTGTTCCTATTCACATAGAAAGCGTTGGGATGCCTGACCTAAAGGAATGACATAGCAGTAATTCCTCCCACATACTGCTAAGGTTCAGTTTTGAGGCATGTGATCTTACACCTGTCAAATTAAATAAGCTTTCCAGAAGTAAGCTGGCCGAAGATGAAGCCAGTTCTTTTATGTGTTACAAAGGCAAGATGCCAAGGCCAAGGCTGGGTAGGATTTTTAGCATACCCGGATCACAGCATGCTTTTTTACCAAGCACATAGATGTGTCTATTCTCCCAGTCATGATCAAGTTCATCATTTATGGTCAATGGTCTCTCTGTGTTCTTGTGTTGGAGTAATGTGACTCCCCTGATTAACTGGAGAGGAGGCAGAAATGCCATCTCCAGCAGTCCCATCAGCCTCTGTGATTCAGTAGGGAGATACCCCCTAACTGAAGAGGGGTACTTGTGCCCTCTCAGACCTGTGTAGTTCTTCACAAGGTGCAAATGTGTAAGATCTCCAGGGCCAGTCAAAAAACAAGAGGAACCCAGCCCCCTACAGCCTCTTCAGAAAGAAAGGAAAACTTAGCCAGAACGGTGGTTTGTGAACTGGTGTATTGTCTCATTAGTATCACCATTTTGGAAGGGTACTGGCAAGTCGAAGGTGGCAAGTCTCAGACTTCAGATTGCATCACACTGTGCTTGTAGGGAAGGTACTCTCCCTCCTTCTTCTCTCTGTAAAACCAGGCATGAATGTAGAATTACATTCTTCCTGGTAGAAGTTAGGACTCAAACACACCAGCAACGACCACATATGTTAGCAGGTCACTGAGCATTAAGACAATGTGAGTATCCTTAGCTCATGGCCAACATTGGACAAAAGCTTAAAGAAAGGGGTTTGAGCTAATAATTTTATCTCACAAATTACAAAAAGTGCTTTTCGGCAGCAGAGATGCCCTGCACAATACAACTGCCAAGCATAGCCCTGCAAAACAAGGTGATTGGGTGGGATGCCATGCAGGTCAGTGCAGAAAGCCTCAGGGTCAGCAGGCAAGCTACCACACACACAGGCAAAGGGAGGAAGCCTCAGTGAGAACATTTTGATTTTCAGCACTGAGACTCTGAAACAATTTGCTAATCCAGCCAGAATGCAAGGATTAAAACACAAAGCCCAGCTCTATGTATTAATTCCTTCATTTGGGTCTTTTCTACCAGTGCTTTGAAATAATAAGCAAAAATCTGGATATGATTCAAGTACCAGAATTAGCACTGGTTGTCCCTGTGGATCCTGGCCATTGCTCTGTGCAGACCAGCCAGACCAGTTTGTTCCCTTTCAACTGCAGAAAATCCAATTTCCTCTTCCTACTTAATATGTTATGTTCTGGGGAAGTTTTAAGTTTCTTGAGGTGAACATGTCTGTCATATGTGCAATTAAAATGGATAAAGAGGGAAAACAAATTCTGCTGAAATCCCAGGCTTGGTACTTCTAATCTGAGTTCTCACCAAGTGAAAAATAATGCATAGAGATCCTCACCAGACATTTACTATGGGGGAAATCAGCATAAGTAATCACAGCTTCAGCTTGGATGCCTTAAAATCTTTATGATTTATTTCTCATTTCTAGATAAACCTTGTATAGGTATTTCTCTGT
The DNA here is from genome assembly GCA_013397935.1 of Dasyornis broadbenti. NCBI lineage: Eukaryota > Metazoa > Chordata > Aves > Passeriformes > Dasyornithidae > Dasyornis > Dasyornis broadbenti. Next base: position 1,344,651 of record VZRN01006399.1, on the reverse strand, counting down.
TCATTCAGCTGCAATCAGAGGTCTTTCCACCTTTACCATGAGGCTTTACAAAAGCCTCACTGGCTGCAAAAAGAGGCATTTGAGGAGTGTATGGGGCATGAGGGTAAACAAGAGACTTTTATTTGAAGCTGTGGAAATGTGATTAAATTATGCCCACAGACTAAATCCTGGATTTCTCCTTTTCATCAGCAGACAGTGAAAGGATAGACATTGAAAAGCATGGATCTAAACCAAAGTGAGTTAGTAGCAACATGAGAGCAGGGAAAGTTAATGAACTGATTTTCTACAAATAGTCTACTCAGGCTGAAGAAAACACCTTATTGTATACTTCTGTGAATGAAAACTTAAAGTCTGCTTAATGTTCCTTATCCAAAATACATTTTGAAGAAAAATATAGAAAAAACCCCATTGATTAAAAACTAGCTTCTTTCAGAATTTTGCTGGTTGTCTAGAGAAAATAGAAGTTTCAGAATTTCTACTGTGTGACATTAACTAGAAAATTCACCTTATTTTTAGGAAGAAAGGCATTTTGCTAGATGAAGGCACAGAAGTTTTCATCTAGTTCAGGCTGCAGTAGAAGAAGGCCAGTGCTAGCAAGCTGTACACATCATCTTGGAGGTTAGCCGTAGTAGACACTAGGTAATGAAGTGTAGTTGCCTGTCATTTACTACTGCTATTAAGGATCCTTTGACATGGTGCAAGAACAGCCTAACCCTTAGATGAAATGGACCAAATGAATTTTGCAAGAACTGTTATTCTGCATGCAAGAAAGGGGACTGCAGACCAAAAATACTTGTTTCCTGGGAGAGAATTTAGGTTGATTGCAGGGACCTGTATCTCTGCCTTTCTCAAACCACCCTTGCCTTGTGCTGTCATTTATTACTGCTAGTAAGGATTATCCAGAATAATGTGTAAATCATTCTACTTCATGATTTATACTAACAGGCTCGATACAGTTTTTTGAGCACTTTCCAGAAATAATTGGTGTTGCAGAGAAGGTTGCTTCTGGACTCAGGTGACCCTGAGCTCCTACCCATTTTCAGGGTTAGTGTAAAAACTTGGACGTTCCGGAAGACATGCTGATGTGGAATTAAAAGAAGGTGGGAATCTGACATTTATATAGTGACTGTTTGCTTCATTGTTGCATCTCACAGAAAAGGTACTCAGACCCCAGTGTCTCTGGTCATCTCTCAGCAGCTATTTAAGAGCCTGATACCCATGATCAAATTGTAAATGCCTAGGAAAGTGTGTCTTTTTTTCTGTCAGCAACTGAAAGGAAGCAGCATCTGTGGATGTCAGCCTATGTTCACTTCAGAAACGGAAGGAAAGAAGGGAAGTTGACGAAAACATTTCATACTTCAAGGACTCAACTATGGTGGTGGCCCAGTAAAAAATGCACATAGATTGTGTTAGACCTGAAGCTGCTTCCACTGACCCAGTAGCATTCAGTGAAGGGAAGACTTACATATAAAATCTGGGTTGCATGAAAAAAGGTATTACTGCTCCATCAAAGTGGGGATTTCCCAATGGGATACCAGAGGAACCACGTTTTCTTCTCAAATAATTTTACTTCACCATCTCATTGAGACATTTTTCCATTATGTCCCCTTTCAAAAATGCTAATGAGGGAATTTTTAAAAAGGAAATTCCTTCTCATGTTCATCACTTTTTAGTAAGGGCTGTTGTTCTGGGAGAAGTGCCATCCTTTTATTTGTTGTTTGAGATGCATGGTGATTTTAATTAAGCAGTCATTGTCTGTGTGCATTGTGGTGGTTGCCTTCAGTGACCAGGCAGCTATAATTACAAGCATGCAGGGCAGCTGGAATTTTTGCTGCAGCCCTTTAGAGGATTGTGGGAATTGCTTCTTCACCAAAGATGAATTCTTGTGGGAATTGGTCTTCACCACAGATGATCCTTTCTCCTCCTGGGCAGTTTTGACTTGGGTAGTCTCAGCTATGACATTGGCAGTGGGTTTGTGGCAGTCATGGAATGTTCATCATTCAGAAGCCCTGAGCTAGTCTTACAGGGCTCCATGTGAATGAGCTCCTCCTCTGATATCACAGACAGGCAGGATGACTATTACAAGACTTCTACTCTAACACTGTGTTGCGGGCAATGCACACATGGAAGCAGAGTTATTCTATTTGCTTTAGCAGGTCAGCACAGGAGAAACCCATCCTTTGACATGGTGCAAGAGTAGCCTAACCCTTAGATGAAATGGACCAAATGGATTTTGCAAAAACTGGTATTCTGCATGCAACTGACAAAAATCATCAAGAAAGGAGGCTGCAGATTATAGATACTTGTATGTTTACTGGGAGAGCATTTAGGTTGGTTGCAGGGACCTGCATCTCTTTACCTTTCTCAAACCACCTTTGCCTTGTGCGTAAGAAAGTGACTTCTCTGACCCTCACTACTAGAGAAAAGGGACACAAAGTTGCAGTGTAAGCCAGTGTATTTCTGCCTGACAACGTGTTATTTCCTCACCTTGAGGGTCGACTCACTGCAAGTTCTGCCTTACCCTTAGCAGAGGCCTGTTCAATATGTAAGAAACAAAGAATTTCCATAATTTCCAGGCACTTCTAGTTACTCCCTTACCAGATTCTGCCTCAGTGAATTAAGTTTATTCTGTTTCCTAAACAAACATGCCACGTCACTTCTTGCGTGCTGGGGCAAGCTGTCTGGTTAATGGGAATCAACCCTTGTGACAGTCATGTCCATTTTATACCAGTTTCCCAGGAGAGGAGGTGGAGGGCATACGTGATCGTGAATTGCTCACCTTGTCTCTAATCCCAGCTTTACTTCCCACATTGTAGACAACTGTGGAAAGAGCAGGCTTGAGGAAGGTACCTAAACACAGCCCTTATTTTTAAGGTGGGTTTGATTTGCTCCCCACTGGCATTTATCTGTTGCACCTGTGCAACTGGAAACCCATGTTGTTTATTCTTCAGTAATCCACCTGCTTCTTCCTTGGAGTGATGGAAATGGACACAGCTTTGTCATAAAGTATGTGGGTATATGAAAAATAATGAAAATCGTTGCAGCATCCGGCTGTATTTCTGCTATCCCTGCACCCCATCTAGAACTTTCCAAAACACAATTTGCTTCAATTAGGTATGGAGGAGGTCCAGCAAGGTGAGCTACCAAGGTCTTAGGCACTTAGGACACTTGAAGTAATGGATCTGTGCCTTAGGAAATGAGCCTTCTGCACAGGGAAACTGTGAGTGGAGAAGGACATCAGTCTCTTAGATGCTGCGTAGAAGCACAGTGCAGTTTTCTTAACTTCAGAAGCTGGATTCCAGTATACATATGCAGGGAAGTTTTCTCTGGCTCATCTTTTAGATGAAACAAAGCTTAGCAGGTGGCCATGGAATTTCAGGTAACTGGGGCAGAGAAGGTCTTGCAGGAAAATGCCGAAGGGAGTAAAGCCTGTAGCTCATATTTATGTGTTGTTGATGGTGTATTTGAAGAGACAAAATGGATCTCAAGCAGAGACTTGACTCTTCTTGGAGCATGATAGGAGAGGAGCTTTAGGAAGAGTCATTTCCCATAATCAGAAACAACATCTATTTCCCAGTGCTCAAAACAGAGACCAGACAAGTCCCCAGCTTACAATTACAGGGTCTGCATGGCTAACCATGGATTTTCACCAAGCATAGTCATGCAGGACAATTGGCAGCAAGTAATGAAAGTGGGTATTGATGATCCAAAAGGAGCAGGCATCCTGCCACCATCCTTTGAGGAGTGTTTACTCTGATGCAGCAGTGTCTCTGCTTCAGTTCTGCATCCTGTCTCTTCCAGTGCTGTGATTTGTGCTGCATGCTGTTCACAACAGCAGGTAACATTCAGAACTGGACTCTGCAAAGTGCTGCTAATACTGGGCTGTATCATTGCAGCTGGCTTTCACGAGAGTTTCCTGCTCTTCAGACACAAGAGGAAAGTAAAGAGGTGACCAGACATGAATGAAGAAAGTGGGGAGGAAAAAGAGAAGAGAAGAAGGAAAAAAGGGAGAAATGTAGCCTCCTGTCTCTTTTAATATTTTCTTTCCTGTGAACCATTGCTGCTGAACAGCAAAAGAGGAAAAAAATAGTACAGATTTGATTTAACTTGTGAGAGACATGTAGTCATCATAGTGAAAATGGTCATTTAAACAACCACCCTGGTGAAAGTTTCAGTTTCCCTGAGGAGCGGTTTCTTGGGAGTATGAGAACCTCAGGTTGAAATTGTTTACAGAACCCTGATGATCCTTTTTCCCCAGACTTCTGCATGTCTCCAAACTGAAAAATGAGGTGTCAGTGGCTCTTTTGCTTGTTTTTTTCCTTACTTCCTGCCCTAAAAATATATATGTTTTAAATACAAGGGGAATAATATCTGCCAGCTGGACAGAGCAGAGAAAATAATTGCTTGTGGAAGAAGTTAATCTGTTGCTTTGAAGACAGTTCTTTGTAACTGTTTTCCTTGCTTTGAAGCAGACTATAGTTTTCCTCTGCTTGTGCCATTTTTGGGTGTATTTATTTTGCATTCTCACAGCATGTACATTGTCACAACCTCTGCATCAGGCTGGACACTTGCTTCACATGTAGGATGATTCCAGTGGGAATCCTCTTCACTGAAACTACTGATGGTAGCTCTTCCAATGATGTGCCACCCTTCTCCTCAAGGTTCACAGGATCTTTGTTGGATTTTCTGTTGGGGATGTTTTCTTCTAGCCCAACAAGTTATTTTGGATACTTGTATCATAAGCCTTAGCCTCACATCAATTTTGGGCATGTATTTTCACAGTAAGGTCAATCAAATGGTGCTTAGCTTCTGTGCTGTTATGTCATGTGCTTTCTCCACAGGTCTGAGCTGGCTTTAAAACAAAGAAATCAGGTGCTTCTGCCAGCGCAAGTAGACCAAAGGGCTTTACCAATGCTTTACTGCTCCAAGGATTGGTAGAGGTGCATGTTTCTCCACAGTTATGGCTTGGTGGGCTGAGTAATCTCCGTATCACTTCCCACACTCTGCAGGCAGATTTCTAAACAAGAACAAAATGGTTTTGTACAGGAAAAAATGAAATATTCTGTAAGTGCAATATCATAGGGAATTGTCTTGGTATTACTTGCTTTCTTCAAGATCTTACTTGCTTTGGGTTTGAGATTTTTGCAGTTGGTGGCAGTGGTTTGTGATTGTTTGGGTTGTTTTGACTGGAACAGTTTGACAAGTGTGATACTAAACTGTAGTTTATTTTGATCAATGTAACACACTATTCAGACAAAAAAAGTCAGTAGTTGTTAGGATTAACAATGAGAGAAAGACAAAAGCATACAAAAACTTAGCAAAAGTCCTTAAAATCATCTGTGGTTCAGGGCCTTCCTGAACAAAGAGTATTTCAGTTTCTGTAGTAACCCTCACACTATTCCTTCTCTCTGGCTGTCCCCAGGCTCCCCTGGGATGTCCATCACATTCTAGAACTCACAGCATCCTGAGGCACAGATTTCCACAACAGACCATTGTGTTGGCTTCAAACCTGCCCCATCCAGTTTTACTCGATGCCCCTTTTTTCCCTTTGTGTGGAAGACAGAGGGAGCAGTAGATGTCCACTGTCTTTTTCCATGATTTTACAGATCTCTATTTGATCCTCCCAGTACTTCTTGTTCTTCCAAGTGCTAGGGTTCTTACTGAGCATCTGATATATTTGGTTTTTAGGAATAGGAGAATGGCACTGACAAACTTTATTGCTAAGAATTTTGATCCTTTCCAAAATCTAGCTTTTAGAAATGAATTTATGGCTTACATGTTGCACATCTATGTATGAAAGCCTGAATACAAATATCCTTTTTCCATGATGTGAGTCACCTTGCTGCTTGACCTATATTCTTTTCCCATCATGTAAGTCTGAATTAAAAAAAAAAAAGAAAAAGAAAAAAAACAACAAAGCAAACTACTTTAACTTTCCCGTTTTCCCTTTAATTTGGTGAAGGGAGAGATGCAAAGCTTAAATCCAGTTTTACTCATTAATATCTCAAATATTCAGAACACCCTGAGACTACCCAAGTGTTACTCCTCTACCATTTTAGAAGGGTAACTGTCAGTGATGACTGTATTCTTACAAAACCAGCACAGATAGATACACATCAGAAAGATACAAATGTTTTCTTTGAAACATACCACAATCACAGTAAAACTAGTTCCAGTGTTTTCCATCTCTCTTCAATCCAGTTTCTGGAGTAAACCTGTTTATTTAAAGCAAGCTTTTTATTTTCCTGGTGCTAGAAACCTTAGAAATTTGTAATTGAGCAGGGATACTTGGAAAAAAGTTTTCTGTAAGTACATGAACAAAGTAATGAGGGACATTTACTGGCTTACTAATGGAAAAGTACCTTAACAAATGCTCAAGTTAAGCTTGTGTTTTAAATCCCATGTTTTCAGTAAAGTATTGAATCAGAAGACTGTTTAAGTAGAGGCTGGCTTCTTTTAATGAATGTCTAAAATCCTTGACATGCTAGTTTTGGTGGGATTTTTGTCATCCAGTGCAGTCTTCTACCACACTTTTCCAGAACCTGCTTATGTAAACCAGGTACACATACAGTACTACCCTTCAGTGACTGGGATAAACCTAAATGGAATGTGATATAGTGTCCTGAAGGTGGAAGGCCCTGATCACCGATTCACACAATCTTTAGGGGACCAAAAAAAAAAGTACGTTTATTATCATATTCCTCAGCTCTGGTTTGTACAAAATCAGAGGGTAAAGGCATACACTCAGGCTGTCTGAATGCCAGTGGAATGGAAATGTGAGCAATATTCCAATTTAACTCCACAGAAATCCACTAGTTAGTAAGTAGTTCAAGTATTTTAGTGCCTGCTGTGTTGCTGCCTACAGGGAAAATACTCTAAGTGCTTTCCTTTTCTCAAAAAGAAAAGGAGTTTTCATCTATCTTTCATTAGGCTGTCTTGTCACATCCATTATACAGCATGACACAACCAGCCAAGGGATGTATTGTGGTGGTTTCCATCCCATGTTTTAGTGAGAAGGTTTTTGTGAAAGGTAGAATACATACATATTTGTATGTGTGTGTGTGTGTGTGTGTGTGTGTGTGTGTGTTTATGCTTGTTTGTGTGTATACACATATTTATATATAAACATGCATATATATAGATACACTGATCAATGTAGATCCCTTAACAGTGAAGATGTAGGTGCCTTATGCTGGCCTATGGATTGTCAAATGTGGGTTGTTAATGCCTACCTGTGTGAAATCCAATATTTTTTCATCTGGCCAGCTTGACACAAAAGGGCAGAATTATCCTTATTCTGAGAATATTAGGCCATTAACTGGAACAGCTTTTAGAACTACTTTATTCCAGTCCATAGCTGACCAGCTATTTGAGGAAATAGCAAAGAGCAAATGCTAGTTTTCAGACTCCATGTATGCTAGTTAGTATCACAGAATGAAATAAATGGCAAGAGATGTCTCTGAATAATATTGGGGGTTTTAACCCCTGAATCATCTAATACCCTATTCATTTCAAAAATACAGCGGGGTAGTGCAGATTGGAGGATATGAGGAATGATCCACAGATCACAATTCTGTATCAGAAGGGTTTTTAAAGGTGCACACATAAATTCTGTACACTTGTATGTGCATGAATGCAAACTGTCTTCTGTGTGCACAGACCAGTGAGATGTCAAGATGGGCACTGTTTGTGACATTTCAGTTACTGAAAATGCTGATTCTCCTACTCTAAAACAACTACAGCAGACCTGTTGGAGCAAGAGGAGGGCCAATATGATGATTAGAGGGATGGGGCACCTCTCCATGGAGAAAAGGCTGAGAGAATTGGGATTGTTCAGATGGGTCAGTCTGGATGGGGCACTGAGCAACCTGCTCTGGAGAAAGGTGACCCTGCCCCTGGCAGGTTGGTTGGAATGAGATGATCTGTAAGGTCATTTCCAATGCAGACTATACCATGATTCTTTGATTCTATTCTATCAGGATATTTTTGTATTCTTACACACTTCTGACAATGGGGATTGTGTGTGTAAATGTAGATATATATGAATAATCAGCATGTAAGAGTGCACAAAACATTACAGAACTGCTTGACATTTGCAATATTTAGCTGCTTTGCTTCTTATGGGTTCATTACTCCAGCCTTTCCATCACCATTTTGATGTCTAACTCCAATAGAAGTGGTCTAGGCGGTTTTCTGCCTCCATGTTTTGCTTTGTTTTTTTGTGAGCTTGACATTAAATAGAATTTTTTTTTAAAGTTTCCTGATCTTCTTTGTAAATGTAAAGTTTTCCCCCAAAATGCCTTGTTTGATGCCCAATATAAGGACAAGTAATTTCTGCATAGTCACAATCTTATCATATACTCCTTGAGGACAAGGCATGAAGCTTTGAAATCCCTGGAAAGCAGAGAATTCCCAGAGCATCTAGAAATAACTAAGAAGAACTATTTTGTGGATTTAAGGAATCCCCAAATGTCTTCAAACCCTACCTTACAGCTACTGAAATATTTAAATAACAAAAAAATGTTTTTGCAGATAAGGAATAAAAACCGTTGTTCCAGTAAAAACAGAGGCTGGCGTGCTTATTGACTGCCTTCATTTATTACTCGGTATTGCTGTCTTGGCTCAAAATCTAAATTGAGAAAAGACCTTCAGGAGACGGAACCTGGTCCAGGATGGGGATGGATGGGGGAGGACAAATGCTCCTCAGGAGGCACAGAAGACTGACAAAGGCAAGCAGTTGATCCTTCTTAAGAGGAAGGTGTTGCAGGGGCAAAAGCAGGTTGTTCTCTTGAAATACCTGAGTCTGCTGCCTGCTGAAGAGAGCAGCCTGGGCACAGGCGAGTGGCGATGAACGGGACTGTAACAGCTCAGCTATGGAAATGACCGTGCTGTCCGTGGCACCACTTGGTCAGTCCAGCTTCAGGGACCCAATAAGGGTCAGCGCTGGTGTGTGCTGGTGGCTTGAATTTTAAATACAGGCAGATGGAGGTTACCAATCCCATTTACTTTGTAGGTAAATCCTATGGAATCTGGCTGAAACATCTTCTCCCCATTGAGTCCAGGGAAAGCCTTACCACCAGCTTTGCTGGGGAAAAATGAGGTCTGCAAGCAGCTCCCTTCCTCCGTGATGCCACCCTCTGCTTTTGTGACACCTTGCTGTAACACAATTGCATCACTCTAACCATGGTTTTGGCCCCAGCATCTCAAATGCAAAATCACATCTTTGTCCCTTTAACTTCTCTCTCAGCTGTTATGCCTGTTTTCTCCCCTCCTCTGGGACTGTGCACTCTGTTGCTGCTCCGGCTGCCGGGAGCAAACGAGGAGAATTTCTCCTACTGGCAAGTAACCAGCCAGTCTGGGGCTGGCGTGTTCCCAGAACGTTGCTGTTTGCATACCAGCAGGCAGAGGAGCAGGTGAAATGGAACTGGTGATATCTGTACACATGTGTTTGACTGCTTACATGCTGTTACGAATCTGCTACCCTTAAAGCCTCCATTTCTCTGACGAGATCTCTCTCTCTCTCTCTCTTCCTCTCTCTCTCCCTCTCCCTCTCTCTCTTTCTCTCAAATTATTTTTCCAAGGAGAAAAGGAAAAGGCAGACAGAAATAGAAGGCAAGAGACAACAGCTTGAGGACCAGATACTTCAGCTGCAGCATTTCAAGGTAAGGGACTGATGCCAGAAAAGATGTATTGACTAAATCTGTTCATTATTAGATATGCAGATCACACATCTGAAATCTGGGAAAAGCCCACTCTGACATGAAGCATCTTTCACTGCCGGAGCCTATCTCTTGCAGTGATCATGTCCTGCCTGCTTTTCATTCTGTGTGTTTCAGGTACAGGACCATGTTGTTTAAATGGTTTAGGAGCATGGAGTTGGGAGGGTGTGAGTGCAGGCAGCACAGCAGTGCTGTTATTATTAAAGGCTGTTATTTATTATACATAATGATAAGACACCAGTCGCAGTGGATTGGGTGTGCACTGCATGGCTTCAGCCAGCACCTTCTGCCTGCAGAGCTGCGTTGGATTTCTCTGGTGCCTGTCATTAGGTTTTGTCTGTGTGTGTTGCAGAACGAGTGCTAGTTAGCATGCATCTGTGTATGTGTGTAAAGATTTCATCGTAGGATGAAGTTATTAGGCGTGCATGGCATAATAAAATGGGCATGTATGTTCATGCAGGGAAGATGTTGATGCATTTGTGTGTGTCTACATGGAGAGGAGCCTTGATATTTAACAGGGTGCCGAGCAATCCCAGTCTCTGTTGGTCTCCATGACAGCTGCAGATAGCATCATTTGAAAGCCATGCTTGCTATTTCTATCATTTATGCCTCCTGTCAGTAGCATATTTGTGCATAGCAAAGATAAGAACAAAAATATACATGTGATTTTTTTGTAACTGGTGAGCATTTGTGGGTCAGATCATGTTAGATTAGTTCAGTAGGGGAGCCTTAGGAATTTCAGTGATTGAAGTATCTGAGAAAGATGATTAGAACTGGACAGTTTATCCTCGCAGCAAGTGAGCTGAGCTGTGTTTTTAAAATTAGGATATTTAGGTTGCTTGTGCAGTAAGTGTTTGTGTATGTGTGTGTTTGAACAGTGCACCTGCATCGGGAGATGATGCGCAGAATATCTCTGCCCACACATGCACTTGTAGACCAGACTACAAGTTATACCACAGGCAGGATCTTTCTCCTGGCTCTCCAAGACCCTGCAGTCATGGTCTGAAAACTATTCCCCCTTTTCTGGTAAACACAATGCAGTTAAGCCCAAGTAATTGGTATTAGCCTACACAAATGCTCCATCAGGTTTACCATTAGTCTGTGGATGTCACACAGTGGTGTTTCCAGCAAAGATTGCATTTCTGTGGGGCAATAGCAGTTGCCATTTTGTTCAGGCTGCCATTGACTAGAGGCAGGGAGAATTTCTTCTGAAAACTGTAGGGTGATGCAGCAGAGCAGTAAGGTACTGTTCCAGTACCTTCATGTTGCTTGCGTTTTTCCTTATTGCTACCAAGCTGATGAGTTCTTTTATCATGTTAACCATTTCCAAGCTAACTGCATTATGATTCTTTGTGAAATTCTTTAAGCAGAGCCTTTTGGAAAGACGGTTCTGTCAATTTTCTGCTTCATCTGTTTCACGTTGATATAGCTGTTCCTATGTCATCATCCATAGGAAAAGTAAAACCCCTCAAGGTGGTGCAGTGGGATCAGACCCTCAGCTGATGGAGGCTGGCATTGACTTCAGCCCTGCTATGTTGATTACCATTAGTGGAGGTTCAGTTTTGCTGCATGGATTTTTTTAGTGAATCATGAAAAATAGTTGTTTCCATTTACTTTCTATCCCACAGGCTGGAGCAAGAGTAGTAATGATAGAGGAAGCTAATGGGAGATCAGGGCACAGAAATTTAATGGCAGAGACATTTAAAATGGCAGCTTTCTCAGCTAAAAGCATAGCCAGACTTAAGGTCTGTAATGCTGGGTGTGAGGATGAGCATTAGGATATGATAGGATCTTTCCTACCTCTCTATGCAGTGGCATCACTTGTCACCAGAGGAAAATTTTGCTGCTTTTACAGGAGTGGTCATGGTGTCTGCTGCTGTAGGATCTGCCTGTACTATCAAGGAACTGTCTGCTGAGACACCTGAAAGAGGTGATAGCAGAGGTCTAATTGGGACTGCAGAGTTCATCCTCATTGTTGCTAGAACCTTCCTAAAATGAAAATAATAAAAAAATTTTAAAAAAGAAGATAGAGGCACTGGCTGGTAGTGTTTCTGTGTCTCTTTGGAGACAGATGAAGAAAACTGCATTTCCTTTTCAGGCATTGTTCAGTGTTTTGGTTGCTTAGTGGAGTGCTGACCAAAATTGTATTTGGCCTGCCAGGCTGATTCCCTCATTTGCAAAGCTGTGTATCCCCCTCCCACCTCCCCAGTGCTCTCCCTCACCTCTCCCTGCTTGTCCTGAGCCTCTCCAATTCAGGGGCTCCAAGTCTGATATAAATATAGTCCCTCAGTCTGATATGGCTCCCCAGTCTGACACACCAGACCAAAATAAGTGCATCTCTTTTCCTTCAGACTACTAAGTAGAATATGATTCATTTCCTGAATTATGTGGATTTCATCTAATTCTGTGCAAGGCATAAATCCAGGTTAAAAGACCAGGCTTTTGTAGGAAGCCCCTGCATTTGCTCAAAATGCTGTGAGGCTGTTGATGTCCATATAGAATGTAAGGATTTTGTATCAGTATTCATTAAAATCTGCTGTGAAGAAACCTTTGAAAATAAAATCTGGGTTAATCCTATGTCTGCAGTATCTGGGTTGATTCCACAAGCATAACAGCTTGAATTCACACAAAGACATTCATGCCAGTATTCAGTGGGTTTGCTTCATTTTTGTGCAATGTCAGAGTAATTTTCTTTTTAAAATGCACTGTGTAAAATAGCATGTTTGGTTACCTAATAAAGGATCTGTAAGCTTCAGGGTTCCTGTTAATTTCAGAAAATTTTATTCACGTTGGAAAAGTATCTAATAGAAATAGTTTATTGCAAATGTTTATGCTGGATTACCTATGGTTTTCAAGTTGCTGATGCCAATTAGACCCCTGACAAAATTACTTTACTACCAATTCATTCATTTTTCCCGTGTTACGTATCTGGCTGAAAATAAGACAGCAGCAGGTGCTGTCCCACTGCTTTAGGCAGAGGCACCCAGCAAACACTAGACCTAGTAAAAGTCAGCACTGAATGTGAACAAGGCTTTGGCAACACATTTTACAAAGGCTCTGGAGAATGAGGCCAGTGCTGAGGCCATCAGAACAAAAGTGTGGCTCAGCTGTTAATGGTCTATGTGAGTTTCAGAGTTAATCAAGTGATACCCTTCAAACGTGAAAATCTGGAGTAGGAGAGGGTCTAGAGTAGCATAGGCTCTAAAAGCCAAATTCCCTTGTTGCTGACAGTGAAACCATATTTTCTCTTCTGTGAATCACTGCGAAGGACATTGGTGGGCACACTCTGTCTGTGTAGTGCCGTGGGGCCATTGGGGCTCTCTGTTGAAGGCAGGAGGTGTGTTTGTATACATTACAATCAGATGCTTCATTGGAAAGACCTTTGGTGTTGGAAAAGGTGTAAAAATGCTTTGAAGCCCCAGTTTTTGAGATTGAACTTGTTCTTTTGCTCTAACAAGAGGCAATTTACAGCAGCTCCCCTAACCTCACACCTTCTGCAGTCCTTAATATGAAAATAATCCTTCTTCTTCCATTTAATACAAAGTCAATTGTGTTGTGTTCTTTAACAATAGACAGAGTTTAAACTTCATAGCTCAGCAGTTTCTTGGCCATGTGGCTGCAAATAGGGCTTGCCTTGACCATGGAAACTGGAGGTATTACCACCTTCTGTAGTTCAATATCAGAGCAGTGGGCAAAGTTCACCTTACAGCAAACTCACTTTTTGCACTATCTATCAGAATTGTTTGGTTTCTGGAGAAAGACTAAAATTTATTTAGGTTGATTAATTGAACTGGAGACACGGCCTACAAGCAACATCTTTTAAGAACTTGTTCAGCTAGGCAGTCGTTGGGCCAGCCTGTTTTAACAGAGATGTTTACTGTTTCAAATAAACTCCAGGGTAGCAGTATTTCTTCAAAAATCCGACTGCCTCTGTAGTTAGTTGAATAGAATTTCTATAATTGTTTACTGTAGCTCAGTTTGGTGGCTGATGGTAATAAAATAAACAGAACAAAACCTCCTAATTGAATGAAAAATTATTTCATTGCTGTTATTTTAACTATTACAATTACAATAAATCAATTTTCCACAGTTATTTTAGTTCTGGAGTGGTACAAATATTAGGGACCTATTTCTTTTAACATCTGCATCTTAAAGATTGCAGTTCATGAGCACAATCTGTAACATAATTACATCTTTGCTCTGAAGGAAAGGAAAGCCTTTTTGTGTTGTTACAGAGATTTTTTTAGGGTATGGTTTTAGCTGAAACTATCTCATCTATAAATAAATCTTAATTTTATAGTTCCAGTTATATTGCTGTCCTCAATTTAATCTACTCTTAAAATAATTGCTGTCAGAAAATATAAATAGATATGTCTCTCTCTTGCTATATGTACAACACTGTGGAAAAACAGAGATAACTTCTGCAAATGAAGAAATATTGTTATCTCTTTTTAGTGAATCCTTTTATTTTCAAGTAAATTAATCGTTAAACCAAATGGCAAGTAGCCAAGCACAAAAAAATATTCGATGGTGTCATACAGTCTCCATTCCCTACAGGGTCAGTACAATATTTTCCAAAACCTAGTTTAGAGATAAGGGTATCATGTAGAAGTGTTAAATGCCTTGCACAAGCCTAGGAAGATGACATCTGTTGCTCTTCCTTTATCCACCAGTGCTTTATGGTTTCATCATAGAAAACCATCAAATCTGTCAGGCCTGATGTGCCCTTAGTGAAGCCATGTTGGTTGTCACCAATCATCTCTTTGTTTTTCAGATGGCTTAGTATAGTTTCCAGGAGAATCCTGCTCCATGATCTTGCCAGGCCAGTGCCTGGTGGATGAGACTCATTGGTCTGTCATTGCACAGGTCTTCCTTTTTTTTGCTTTTTGGAAGCGAGGGATATGTTCCTGCTTTTTCAATTACTGGGAACTTTACCAGTCTGCCATAACTTTTCAAATAAAGTGAATAATGGCTTTTCCCCCTGCTCTGCCAATTCTCTCATCAGGTCCCATCGACTTGTGCACCTTCAGGTTCCCTAGACGGTCTTGCACCTGATATTCTAATACAGCGGGTGGTTCTACATTCTCCCAGTCCCTGCCTTTGCCTTCTGCATCTCAGGCAATGTGACTGGAGCACTTGCTGGTGAAGGCTGAGGCAAAAATGTCATTGAGTACCTCAGCCTTCTCCATGTCCCTGGTAACCAGGTGTCCTTTTTCCTTCTGGAGAGACTGAACATTTTCCCTAGTCATCCTTTTATCACCAACATATCTATAGAAGCTTTTTTATTTTGTTGTCTTTGATGTCTCTGGCTGTATTTAAGCCCCACAGGGCTTTAGCTTTCCTGACCTGACCCTGACTGCTTAAGCAATTCCTTTGTATTCCTCACAGGCCACCTGTTCTTGCTTTCATCCTCCTTAGGCTTTTTTCTCATGTTTGACTTCATCCAGGAGATCCCTGTTCATCCACACAGGACTCTTGGCATATTTGCTTGGCTTCCTCTTTGTTGGGAAAATCACTCCTGAGCTTGGAGGAGGTGATTCTTGAATACCAACCAGCTTTCTTGGGCTCCTCTTCCCTCCAGGACTTTATGCCATGATACTCTATGGAGCAGATCCCTGAGGAGGCCAAAGTCTGCTCTCCTGAATTCCAGGGTAGTGAGCTTTCTGTGCACCTCCCTTGCTGCCATGAGGATCTCAAGCTCCATTTTGTGGTCCTTTCAGTTGGGGCTGCCCTTGAGATTCACATTCCCCACCAGCCCATCCTTGTCAGTGAGCACAAGGTCCAGCATAGTACATCTCCTCCTTAGCTCCTGTATCACTTGAAGAAGGAAGTTATCATCAATGCATTCCAGGAACCTCCTGGATAGCTTATTCTCTGCTGCTGTCCTTCTAAAAGATATTGGGGTTATTAAGTCCCCCATGAGGAAAAGGGCTTGTGAATGTGAGTTCACTTTTAACTGTCTGTAGAGAGCCTCATCAGCAGTTTTGGGGCATGGAGAGGTAAAGAACTCAGTCAGAGAGAAATTTCCACTTTGAGAGCAAAGGAAACCTCTCTTTGTCCCATTCCATGTATTAGCACCTTTGGGCTGATGCCCACCTTATCCTGAGACATTTGTCTCCAACCAGCATTTAAACTGAGAATCAAGAGGCTCTCTGCCACTCTGTTAACTTGTTTTATGATCCAGAAGAGAAATCCAGATTCATTATGCCAGAAGGGAGTGGGAGATGGAATAGGACTGCACAGTGTTAAGTATTTAGGGCATTACTCTATCTGAATTGTTTACAGAGTAGGAAACCTTGAATATCCTTGCTGAGAACTCACATTTTGAAAGGAGAGGTTTCAAAAATCTTTGCATGCTTTTCTTTTCAATAATCAGAAAACAAAGTAACTGTCCCCACTTAAAATCTTTTAGTAATAATAGAATTGTTTGTCCAGCCCAGCAACACAAATTGACTACCACTGAGACATGAGAGCTTTAGCCCTATAGTTCATGCTTCTCATCTGCTTGCACATCACTGAAATACAACTGTGATTATTCTGGTATGATCCCTCTATGAGTTGTGCTTTTATTCAGGAAAAATGTTATGTGTGAGTTGTGCTTTGCAGTGGGGCGGAGTTATCCTGGGATGATCATGTAAGTAAGCATACCATACACGCAGGTATGGTATGCTTACTTGAAATGCATCGGAATTAGCAGTCAGCTTTCAAGTAGTAACAGCGTCCTTCGAACACCTCATGGCCACTCCAGCAGATTTTATTTCAGCCAGACTGTGTCAATGTAGCACAAGGACACTTACAGCTCTCTGGAACCTCAGTCTCTCCTGATAGCCTGAAATATGTTCAAAAACAAATTCACATCACCTGAATCCAGCTTTTTAAATTAGTGAATATAAGACCTTTTAAGAGTAGAAAAAGAATCTCTGAAATATAACTTTTCTTTTTGCCTCTTTTGATTGATGTGTGTATGTTGGAAGGAGTGATAAACTGAAGCCAAGGAGAGACTGAATACAAAGAGGAAGTTACTCTTTTGGGAGATAATAGTGAGAACAACTGTGGCTCTGTAGTAATGATAACTTGCAAAGCCAGTTTGATTTGGGGGGAGAAATTTGACAACTTTCAAAATCACAGATTGTTAACTATTCCAAAAATATTCATTTTTAAAATAATTTTTCTTCTCTCACAACTACATTTTACTTCCTTTGTAAACATGGAGTGAGTACCCGTAGGGAAAAACAAAGCACACCTAAATTTATGGCGCCAGGAGGTAAAACTGTGGTCACTCTTTTCATGTGTGTATCTTTAAGAAGAGGTCTTATTCAGTCATTTCGGTCCAGCTGCATGAAGTCCGGAGTCTTCAGCTGGCTTGCAACTGTTTCTTATTCCAGCTCCAAAATTTTCTGGGAATCAGAGATGCTCTCGTGGAGTTAAGAAGTAATTTATGTGTGAAGGGATCCTGGAGATCTCCTTGTGCTCCTGCCAAAAGGAGCAGATTGGTCCTGTGCCCATCTTCATCCCAATACATTTGGACTCTTGACCAGGACAGAATTCCATACCTTGCCCCCAGGAGATTTGCTCCCAGGTTGGGCCTCGTGGGACCTCATTGTAGCATCCCATTTTGCAAGTGGTGTTCCTGATGGTGTGTGCCTGCCGGGGCAGCCTGGTCCGCTTATCCCTCCACTTACCTCTGCAGCAGCCACTGACACTTGTTTATATTTTATTCTCATTATGGTGCTTAACCTTGCATCAAGTGAAATATTAAACAATTGAACAGAGCCATCATATCATCTTGCAATGAAAAAGTCTGAAATTTTAAATAGACTTCCTAAAGACAGATACTGAAGAATAAGTCTCCAGCATAAAACACAACTCTCCAGAAGAGATATCTTTATGTTACTTCAAGCAGAACTCTCTGGTAGCCTGGATGCTTAGAAAACACACGTAGAAAACAACCTGTGCTTGACTTAACTGTGATCTTATTGTTCATTGGATTTCATCTCAGTGTCATCTCAAGTCTTTAATGAGTATTAGAAACACTTACTTTGTATTGGGCCATATCGGTGGTCCCTGACAGTGAAACTAGTCTGTACCAGCCAGTGTTCTGTAGCTGATGAAGGATCTGAACAAGAGACATACAAACTTTTTGTCTGCTCTTGCAGAGTCCTGACAATGTCTGTTGCTGTGGTGGGTTTCCTTGCAGCTAAAAGAGCTTGGGTTTTTGTTCGTATTCTTCATCTTTGACTGGAAATAACTGTCTACTTGATTTACAAAGTTAAATAAATGGGAGCTGAACAATTTAAAAACAATGCACTCAGAATGTTTGTACTGGTTATCTCGATAACGAATGGGAGGCTTACTCTGAGGACATAAACTAATTGGTGTTTTTGTCCCCAGAAATCATTCCTAATTGGGCCTCTGTCTGTACAGCTGCAGCTTCTGTTCCTGTGAGGTTTTTAAATAGACAAAGCATGACACCTTCATGAAGAAGCCATCTGTAGCTATCATCATGCCCATCCCTCAGGTCACTTGCCACAGACATACCTTCTTCATGCATCTGTGGCTCCAGTTGCACATGGCTTACCCTGAAGCCGTGCTGTCACAGCCCCTTGCCTTGTAATGGGGGCACCAAGCCAAGATGCAACCCTTCCCCAAGTGAGCACAAATCATGCCAGCTGTCTCAGTCTTCCTTCACCCATTTCTGCAGTCATGTTGCACTGTTTAATGTGTTCCTGACTGTTCTGTTGCTGTGCTGAATATGTGCTTTGAGAGAAAGCAGTAGCTATGTAGATACTCAGAGGAGCTGAAGGGCCGTCAAATGTACCTGCTACAGCAAGCAAATAATGGGGAAAGATAATCTCTGCAAAGTCTTTTGGCTGCCATGATTCCAGGTTGGACTTACAACAGTGTCCGTTGTTTATTTTTATTTACTTCTTTACATGCTGCTGTAATTATTTATTTGCTTATCTCCCCACATGTATCCCACTTACACCTACAGCTCTCTGGTGCTGTAGCAAAATTCTATTACTCCAGGAACTGTAGCGAAAGAGGAGACAGGCTTTTTGGGGACAGATGGTGCACCTTTGGTGAGCAGAGTGCCTTGGAGATCCTGGCCTCAGTGGTCCACTGCAGTAAAGATTTTATGAAAAGGAAAAACTCAGGCAAATTACCCACACCTGTGTGACTGAGAAGACACTAAGGAAGAGGTTATGCCATCAGTCTCCAATGCCTAATCACAAAAGGTTGTCAATTACAGTGGACAGGCATGATGGAAAAAACATGATGGAAAAAATTAAGTTACTGTGTTTTAATGTTCTGTGTGATGAATAAATGTTAAGTGACTGTTGGAAAAACTTTACAACTCTTGGACTGAATGTAACCTCCTTAAAAAAATTTTAATACATCACTTCTTTAAGATATTTCTGAGAAATGTTTTGTTCATTTCCTGAACAAAGAATAACAACAACAAACTTGGCAACTCTACAGGATAATGTTTAATCATCTTTATAAACATGCTGTTTGCTCTTGAGTTGGCTAAGCTTCACCAGCGAGGATACTTTTTTTTTGTTGAATGATACATACGGAAGCTATGACAATGTGATTCAAGACTACAATCAAACTGCAGGTTTTTCAGCTTGGCTTAATTCCTTAATCTCTGCAATGCTTGAATCATATCCATCTATCATGCAGACATGCTCCTTGGGCTAAAACAAGTGTTTTAGATAGCTGGAAAGGCAACAAAAAATTTTGCTGCTATATAAAACCAGATCACACCAGCAAGATGGAAATGGCTGCTTGTTGTGCTCCAGGGACAGTCATCCCATACAAGGCCATATCCATCTTGCAGCAGAGCAGAGTGGAATCTCTAGTGTTTGCTAAGGACCACACCTCTCCTTTTTTCTGCAAGGAGATTCTCTCACACAGAAAACCCACATAGGAAAACTCTGCATCAGTCTGAACAGAGTCAGGCTATTTCATTCACCTGACAGAAAATTAAATACTACAGCATCACTCAGGAATACATTTTGAGTAGCTGCTAATTTCTAGATGGACCTATCTATCATACAGCTTACATCTACAGCCCCTGTCTGCATTTGCATGTTTATTCTCAAATATTTAAGGGCATCTAAGGTTAATATACCTGCTCACACTACAGCCATGCAAATAATTGTTTTTTCTCATTTTTTTTCAAAGGCAAGAGAAGGCCTGCTGGCAAAGAAACAAGTCTTTCTATAATCTCAGTACACGTCCCAGTAACCTCTTTGCTAACGCTAGCAACAGCGCTGCACATCAGCAGGCAAGACACAGACATGCTGGGAAGCCTGTACTGGCTGGGTTAGAGCCAGGTGGATGATCTGGGAAGCTGCGCAAGAATATAACAGCAAGAAATTCAGTGTTTGGAGAGGCTACGGTTAGAGGGTAGGCAGGACAAATGAGGAATCCCTGAGGAGTTTTGACAGTGATCATTCTTGCCCTTGTGTCCCTTACAAACTCAGCTTTCCCTCTTGTAGCTGATCCATTGGATGACAGGGACACTCAAGGTAGCTGCCAAACAGCAAAGTCAGACTCCAGAGCTGCCTCCAGAGCTCCATATCTGCCTGAAGCCTTCACCCTTTTTGTACCAAGGGAACTTTCTGAAATGCAGAGAGCAAATCTGAAATGCAGCCAGCTATGCTGGCATCCTAATGGGAGTATTTGGTGGTAACATCTGACTCACAGTGACAGGTGAAAGATGTTCTTTGCAGTCTTTTAGTGGGCCGTGGGCTGTGGGCCATATGTAGATTTGAGAACTTGGGCAACCAACCTTTTGTGTTCATGTTTTTCCATGGCACAAATACTGAATGCATAGAGGGAGAAAGTAGTTTTGTATTAGTAAATAACTGCAACTCTGAATTGTTAATATCTCATGGTCTTTAAGCCTCAGAATGCAAAGACTTTTGGCAAAACTTCAATTTGGCAAAGATTTCAGTAAAAGTGCCTTTGATGTAGCCCTACTGATTTCAGTGGAATTATACCAGGGATCATAAGTGGCTGTTTTCTAGGGCACAGAAGACCGTAATTACTCAGAATAGTCCACATCCAGAAGTGTTTCTCAAGAGCAGTCACATTTTACTGGAGGAGGCAGTCTTGGGTCAACTTTTGACCTTTGTTTCTCCTCACGGTTGTCATCTTCCTTGAACTCAGGAGGCAGAGGAGTGCTCCACTTCAGCAAGCCCTGCTTTCAAGGACCGATAGTACTGATTTCCCCCTAATCATTTGCAAATACAAAAAACACATAAAGCTTAAGGGACTGCCTCAAAACGTAGCAGCACAGCAAGGACTGGAGTTTTAATATTGTCATAAAAAGTCATGACAAGTCTGGCAGAGGCATCTGGGCCTCAGGTTAAGACACTGTCACACTGTATGTGGGACTGGAAATGTGTTATTCTTATGAACAAAGTTTATGGAAGTTGTTTCAAAACCAACAAGACTGATGGTTAGAATTAATCAACTTTCACAAAGCAGGGAGTGCAGAGGTGACATGGAATAGGCATAATGATTTATGAAAAGGGTGCTAAAAAGTTTTACTTGCTATATTAAAAATGTCCTCTGATGCTTAAACTTTTGGTGCTACATTAAAGAAAAATGCAGCACCAAAAGTAAAGGTTTTCTTTACAAATACAGCATTAATTCTACTGGGTGTATTTGAGAAACCATGCATTATTTCCTTGCTAGCAGTAAATGTAAACAACTTAAAACCCTCAGGCTTCACTGTCCTGAAGAATGAAAACAGAATAAATAGCACATAAGATTGCTGTGCACCGCTTTTATGCCTATCATTGTGTCTGCTGCATTCAGACATTTGGCACGATTTCTTTCTGTTCTGTCCAACATTTGTTCACTTTTTCTGTCCTCACTGTGGTCTGTTCACATAATTGTGACCTGGTTTTTCTTTTATTGCATGGGGCAGAAGTCATTCTGTTTTCCTATGCTTGAACAAATTAAATGAAGTGAAGCTGCCAGTTATTTCTGCAATCTCAATTCTCAATTCTGTGCAGACAAACCAAATCACCTAAGAGCAGTGGCACCTAGAGGATCGCAAGCTCAGTGCCCTTTCCACTTCAGTAACAGAGAGCCTTTTTAATGACATAAACTGATTTCTGCTGAAGGATTTAGCCCTGAAGAAATTGTTCTCATGCACTAAATGAAGGAATATGTATACCAAACAGTATACAGTGTAGCTGTTGCTCTTTCAGTGAAGTGGTTCCTTCTGAAAGTACAGCATATTCACTGTATTCATAATATTCACATATTCCAGTATGGCAATGACCTGTACAAATACCTGTATTTTTACAGTAGTGTATCTGGCCACTGTCAGAGCCCTCTATCATTTGACAAAATCTAATCATACAACACAGTTTTGGTGCAGAAAGAAGCTCCAAAGTGCAGTAGAGAGTTAAAGCTCAAGCAGAAAATTAAGGAGAAGCAGTGCTGAAATACTAACTTGTGGCCATTTTAATAGCAAGCTGTTAAGCAAATGCACAATATTGTTGAGCAGGGGTAACTCATACAGGTAGGTGTTTTTTAGTTCCATCCTCATGCAAGCCTTCTCTTAGCACATTTGAGAAATGCCTCCTATTCTTCCCGGGATAAGACTTTGCAGGGTTTTTTTAAGAAGCATAACCCAAGTTTTATAGCTATGGAGAACAGATGGCAGCAAACTCTCTTTTGTTTCCAATCTGCATCTGGCTCTGGTTTGCATCTGTCTGGGTTGCCTTGATGTGAACTGCCTCACTAGACTGTCTCATATCCAGGAGCTGTGCCTAAGCAGCCAGCACAACTCTACCACCACCTCCCTACCCATCCTTGGTCTCATCATGTCTACCAAGGCCTTCCCTACATGTTTCTGATGAACATGGCTCCTTGGGAAACTTTTCCTCATAGGACGTGAGAGACTCTTCCACCCCTGCCCACTGCCTCACCACTGCAGAGGAGAAAATGCTTCCTGCACAGCAAGATGTTTGACCAACATCCCCCGGTGTATGCCTGCCTGTTAGCCTGTTGTATTTGCAGTGAGTGTATAAATACACACACCCTCAGCAGCTTGGCAAGTAGACTCTGCAGTTTAAGAAATGCTTTTATAAATGTTTCCGTTTCTCAGTCTTCTTGTCTGAATTCCTCAGTATAGTATTTAACAAATGCCTTAATTTTCATCTTAAAAAGGAGAGCCAGAAACATCAAAGCTTCCGGTTTTCCTGTTTTAGATAAAATATGCTGACATTTCACCCAAGAGGGAGGATTTTTAGTAGATCATAGCATTCTTTTCTCTAAATATGTCTTTTAAAAATCCCATTGATGCTTTCCAGTTTGAAATTCATGCTATTAATAGGCAAAAAAAAAAAAA
>VZRN01006399.1:1274367-1321534 GCA_013397935.1 Dasyornis broadbenti | reverse complement strand
AAAAAAAAAAAAAAAGGCTTCTGGGAGAAAGAAATCATGTGATTTTGTAGCTTAAGGGTTTCATACAAATAAAGACTAAAACAAAAGCTGAACAAAATACCTTACTTTTGGTGTACAGCAGTTGTACTGAAAGGACTAGCTTTTCCCTTTGTGAGCATCAGCATGGAGACCCTGTAAAAGCACATTGAGAAAACCCTGGGTTTTATCTGTCCTCCTGGAGTAGGAGTGACTGTTAACGTAATGTCTTCAGTGCCAGCGCTGTCCAAGCAGCACTCTGCCAAAGGCTTTATTTATTTGTTTTTGCTGGAGGTTTATCTAAATCTAAAACAGGTTTAGAGCAGACGAGGTTGTCTTTGTCTTTAGAATTTGGTATTTAGAAACTCTGAAGTTTTTTTCCAGAGGAGTGTCACTCGGGATTTCAGATTCAAGACCACAGCTGAATATTATACATGCTGCAAATAGATCCTCATTTAGCTCATCCACATTTCAAAGAAAAGGCAGCAATTTGCTGAAGAGCAGTCAGCCTTCACTAGGCTTTGCACTGGATCTAGCCCAGCAGGTACCCACTGAACTATGCTACTGAGACTTTAAAGGCCAAAGCACAGGTTGTTAAATGTTTAGCCCCTCAGGACCATCTTTGGTAAATCCATCTTTGACTGTCTCACTTTGTTTCTTCATGCATGTGATGACTTGAGAGTCCTCCACTGAAGGGACATTTCAATAGCACAATGAGTCTAAATGAGGTGATGAAAATTCTGACCAGTAATTAGCACAGCTGAACACAAAAATTTTACTACCAACACATGAAGTGTGACAGGAAGCACTAATAGATGATAGTGCCAGGAAAAGGAGTAGCAAAGTGCCAAAACCGTGGCTGGAGATCGCCGCTCATAATGTTCTGGCAGGTAACACCTTGGAGGCCATGAGCAAAACTCAGTTCAGCCAGATAAAGTATGTC
The DNA here is from genome assembly GCA_013397935.1 of Dasyornis broadbenti. Lineage (NCBI taxonomy): Eukaryota > Metazoa > Chordata > Aves > Passeriformes > Dasyornithidae > Dasyornis > Dasyornis broadbenti. Next base: position 1,320,576 of record VZRN01006399.1, on the reverse strand, counting down.
ACCAGCATCGGCAGGTCCAACTATTGAACGTGACTGTATGGGACAAGAGCATGAGACCCTGTCTGTTTTGCAGAAGTCCTAATTCACACAGAAATCACTTTAAATCCACCTAGACATCTTCTCATGCACAGCACAGTTAAAGCCAATGAAAGCTTGAGTAATTTATAAAGTATAATTTGCTTGTGCATTTTGTGTTGCTTTCTGTCTGCTGCCTTGGTAAAATCTGATTGCCTGACATCAAATGGGTCATGGAGTGACAAAAATAGTTCGTGCATAGATACGGTGTCTATATATATATATACACAGTCAAAAACTAGCAAGAAAGCCTTGTCTGTCATGTCAAAAATGTTTCTATTTTTGGGCATGGTTTGAAGCTTGCTTTGGTGGTAAATGTTTTCCCTTTATACATAGATTGCACAAGTCAGGTTCCATTCCAGCGACAAGCATGGCATTGAAAAGACACACTCGGCATGTTTGGGCTGCCTCTGAAATCCAATTTCCTTGAAATGATGATTTCCTGATTAACTCCTCTTTGTAGGAGTGGAGCTGGTTCCTTGAACTAGCATTGTTAATCATTTTACAAATTCAAAACCAAGGTTCCCTTTTACTGATCAATGCAAGGGAGAGTTTGCTTGGTCCCCTGGCTGACCATTTTTTCCACCAGATCAATTTCCTTCTTGTCGAGGGGCGAAGTCCTGCTTATCTTTGAGTTCCTGTTCTTCCTGATCTTATCTGCTGCCTTTCTCTGTCAGGATTTGGGCCAGACAAGAAACACAGGCAGATATGCTGTGTAAAGTACGGCTTTCAGCCAGTGCACCTCCACTGGTGAACCACCCTGGGTAAGTGGCAGCTGTATTAAATGGGGACCAGGTGAGGATGTAGCCACATTTTTCATGTAGAAAGCACAACAAAACTCCCAGTAATAATTCTACTGGGTGAAGGAAATTGATGTTTTTCGCAACAGAGTTGCTGTGTCCTGAGTTATCCACGGCTTCTGGAAGATACTCGTTCATTTATTCTAATTTGTGTATGGCCAAGAGGTGATGTGTGTGCTTATGTTTATGTATACACGTGTCTGTCTGTCTGCCTGTAAATAAATGGAGATTCATCTGTTGTATAAATAAAAAATAACATCTTTGATTGATTTAATAACAGACTGATTTTATACTCTGTGAAAAGCATTACGGTTTAGAGCACACCAGTCTTTTGATTTTGGAGTTTATGACTTTAGTCCTTCCAAAACATGCCTCATCATTCACAAGAAATCCACACTTTGATTCAAACATTTCAGTTCTTGTAGGACTTCCTAATTTGCTAATTTTAAACTCTTGGTTTCATTAGGAACTAAAAATAATTTCATATTAAAGCATTGATGGTAAATAAACTGTATACTGTGAAACTGGCATTCCTCAATGTGGAAGACCTGACATCTGCATAAATAGAGGATTGCTTGGCTGTTACGAACTGTCTGAAGCAGTAAGCAGAAATTCAGTGGGGACAATCTAAAATTCAGAAGCAAAGACAGCTTCTTCTCAATCTTCAGATGGGTTTTGTTCAGTCTGTACCTAAGATATGGGATTTTTTTTACCTTACAGTCAAAAGCTCTTCGGGAAAAATGGCTGCTACAGGGAATTCCTGCTGGCTCTGCAGAAGAAGAAGAAGCCAGAAGGAAGCAGTCAGAAGACGATGAGCTGAAGGTGAAAAAGCTGGAAGAAAACATACACAGGTAGGGACAGCTTCCTTTAGCTTTGCCTGAGATCAGTCACTCCCGTTAAAGCTGGAGATTTTTCTTGCCCAGGCCCCCATCTCTGGCAGCAGCTGATGGCAGCTGCCCAGACAAGAGTGTAAAAGGCAGTCACACATACAGCCGAACATGCCCACCATTTCTCTCCCAGATGTCCCTGTTGTGCAAGATAGAGTCATTGTGTTATCTTTGTGTTTAATGGACTTTTATGGATTTCTTTCACGAGGTAGCTAGAAAGAGGGCCAAGTTTCCCCTTGAGATGCATGTGTATGACTTGGTCAACACTCAAGAGATTCTCCATTCCTTTACACCTCCTACAGCCAAAATGAATTCAAAGACGGAGAGCGTCCTTTTGCACTCACTTCACTGGTGCAAATGACTTTTTGAAATGCAACAGCAGATGCCACCAGCAGATCAAATGCTTTCAGAAGCAAGTTTTTTTATCAGTTTCCGATTACAGTCTGAGTTGTCGTTTGTCCTCTTTTTTATGTTTTCTCTTGTTTTGTTACAAACAAAGGGCTCTAAAGCTCATAAGGAAAGTGCTTTTAATCCTCACAAGGCAATTTCCAGAGCTTTTTACCTTTTAGGCTGTGTAAATTTAGAGTTTTTTCAGCTGGCAAGAGCTGTTAAAACTTGGCAACGCAACTTTTACAAATATGTCAGCTGAGGCTACAACAGAGGAAAAGGGAATAGGACCAGTAGTCCAAGGGTTGAGGTATTAACCTAGCATCTAGAGAATTCCATTTGCCTTATGGCAGGTTTCTTGTGAAATTTCTTGGAGAAATCAATGATAATGTTTCTTTGAGGATGTACATAAGCAGACCTCCCCTAAACTTGGACAATGCTAAATGACTACTGCCTGGAAGTTGTAGATCAACATGAATGTAAGAGTTATCTCACGCTGCTGGTCTTTGTCCTGTGATTCCTGTTAATTGAAACTGATCTGAGAATGTGTATTGTTCCTTTATATTTGTGGTAACATAAGGCAAGAAAACTTTTTTTAGATTTCATGTGATACCTGATGTTTTATTTCATAAATTAATACTGTATATGGAAAGAATACATGGATTGTGCTTCAGAAATATGTACTGTACTACATATTTCATCTAATGTTGAATACTGCAAGGTGCTAAGTGCTATGACCCCATCCAGCAAAACAGATCAGAGAGTGGCTAATTTCAGCTATATGAGTATCACCACTGAAGGCAGTGAAACCTCTTTACTTACTTAGTTCAAAGTTAGGATGAAGGACTGTATAAAACCTTTGCCCCTGTGGTTTGCTTTTTTTCTTCCTTAACTGCAGCTATTCAGAATTCAAATATTTGAATATTTGAAAGCAACGGAGCTCTCTTCTGTGACCACCTATCTGTAAAATAACAGGTCATCTGCTTGCTCCTGAGTTGAAGTGACATTTGTGTGACAGCCTCATTGTGTAACAGGCCTAACTTCCCTACTCTCTTTCTAGTGGAATTCCAAAGACACTAAAAAGGAACTTTAATTTAAATGAGAAAATATTACATCTGAACTATAGAGATTAGACAGCAGAGGTGAGGTCATTAGTCTAATTATAATTTACATCCATGACAACATGACACATCCAGAGCTCATAGGCTGAGAAAGTAAAGGGTTGTAGAAGGGGGAAGAAGGAGAAGATATCAAGCACAATATCCTGATGAGTGAAGTAGAATGGATTCATCCTGAAAGTATTTTACTTGCTGTCTGTGCACTACATTTTCCCCCTGCCTTCCCAGGAGAAAATCAAAGGGCAGGATTACAGGGGAATCATTCATCTGTTCGTGTTTGCAGGGGTTCAATGGCCCTTTGGAAGTCCACTATGCACTATCTAGGGGAACCCTGTGAAAAAGCCCAAACCCTCTCAAAAGGGTGACAGAGGACAGACTACCAGAAGGATAAAAAATTACTTCAAGGCCAGTCCTAGGGCTGATTCCACATGACTGTAAAACCGCTGTGCCATGGATCTTGCATATTCATTGGTGTCACACTGCATCATATGTGCAAGCACAGAGCAGCTGCAGCATCAATATGTCTGTGAAAAAGTCTTGTGACACATATACTGGAAATATATATGTAAAAATATATTACAAAATATGCATCTTTTGCACTTTCTCTTGGATCAGAGTGAACCTTATTTGTGAGGGACAATGTCCAGTGCCTGCTGGCAGCCAGTACCCATAACCCTGCTTTAACAAGGGGGAATGAACAGTCATCCCCTTCCTCTTGCAGCAGAGCACCCCATCATCATATCAGAGAGCATCGTTTCTTCTACACACATTGAAGCACGCAAAAAAATTCCTTTCTCGTACCTCTGCTTTTGCTACTTGAACAGCTGTGGTACAAGAGAAGTATCCATCGTTATTTGCAAGGCATCTGTAAACACTTGGTCTGACAAGCTGAGTGAACTGTGGCACTTAGAATAGAAAACTGACAGTGTTTGAGGCCAGACTGACATTCCTAAATGAGGATGTGAGGCTCAGTGCAGGTGTGCTCATGTAGCTGGTGGGCTCATGAAGGTTGTGTGCTGTCCAGAAAAGACCAATACCTCTTGGAGAAACAGTAGGGCTAGCACTGGGTTTGTAGATGGCCTTAAAGGCCTTTAGTGTCACACAAATGCTTTGGTTGGGTATTGCTCACTCTAGTTCTGTTGACTTCTCACTAAAATCATACATTTTGCAAGATGTAAACATACTTCTAATGTTTATTCTTAAGCTAGTGTAACCAGTTCTCCTTTGTGTGGGAAGTGTTTAATTTCAACCGAGGCAGTAAAAATGCGCAAGTGTACAGGCTGCTTCCTATTTATTAGACTTCTATGTTACTTTATCATGATACAGGAAATCATGTACTTCAACTTGTAGTTTGCAAGGATATGTGCATATGACTCAACTTAGACATGAGTAAGTGTAATGATTTAATGAGCTCCCTCGTCTGCAAAAGCACTCTGAAGTAGAATGCCTACATTACTCAGCATTTTTGTGCACTTCATGTCAAGCAACGGAAAAAATATCAGCATCAAAAAAAGAGGAATAAAGCAGAACAAATAATGCAATACAAATAATTTAATGCTATTAGCACGGTGATAGTTAACATCAGGAGGACATAGAAGTACATGATGTACATAGAAGTTAAAAAACAGAGAGTGCAAGATGAGGACAAGATGCAGACATATAAATGGAGTAACTGTGGACTACAAGCACAATGGTAATTTGACAGCTGGGATTAGTTTTATATGTTTAGAACCTTTGTCACCAAGAATGCAAAAAGAAAGTCAAGGAGTTAAAAGAGCTGAATTAATTTTTGTCCTGGATTTCCAGCACTCCTGCATGCCTGACTTAAATCTTCAAAATAAGACAAGACATCCCATGTAAAAATCCTTTTTATCTTGCATTTATTGAAAAAAGTGGTTGGTCCAATGGATTTCACAAGAAGACTGAACCCCTTATTCAACATCCATTGAGCCTTAAGTGGACTGGATGCCTGCCAGAAGCGGAATGACATCGTTAAATGTTTGAAACCTGGCTGAAAGATTGGTGGCAGCATTGTATCAATGTCAGAGTGAAGCCAGACAGATTTAGGATATCTGTTGACACAAACTGTTCTTAGACAAGGAAACTTTAAAGCTATTTATTTTTCTAATGTTCTTGTAAGGATCCTGGATCAGTGTAAGAGGAAAGCAGACATTTCTGAGTTTCTTTCCCACTGTTACACTGTTCAAAAGTGATCTACTGGTTTTTGCAGCTACATTAGTTCTGGAGTAAATGATAGTAAAGGAGTGAAAAATGAAAGAAAAGCATTTCCCTTTCCTTAAACTTATTCTCCAACTCATAAACCTGAAACATATTGTTTGGGACAGCATTGATAGAGATTCCAATCAACTTCCACAGACATATTTGTGATAGTGTGTTGTAGGTGAAACAAATGCTGCAATGTGTTGAATCCCTCCCATGGTTTGGTTTTTTTGCCACATGGCGGTCTGGGTTTTTTTGCAGCAGTGAATGGAAAGTTGTCATTTGACATCTGAGTATTAACAGGTAGTATTCATAGAACAGAGCAGCCCACCCAAAGACTGCTATTCCTTCACAAGATTACAAATGCTCACAAAATTATTTTGTTGTATTAGATTAAGCTGTAGTTCATGTTGGTGGCCTGTGTTTACTACAAAAGGTGAAGGATTTTTGTTGCTCTGAAGCTTTTTGATAGCATGGAAACAAGAAATATTCTGGATCTGCCTACTTGATGGTGAGCACTGGCATGAAGTACCAGGACTGGACTTGTTGTGGTTCCTGGAGTAAAGAAACCCACTGATACAAATGTTCAGCAAAGTAGCATATTCCTTCAGTAATCAACAGTGTATCTTTCATCTTGGATGAGGAGGTTCCCAACAACTCCAAGGAGTGGCAAGGAGTGACAAATTAATACTCTAGCCTTTTTAGACATGTGGACCAGTCTGACAGCTTAAACCAGTGAATTCCGAATCCCCAAAATGCAGACACAAGAGCCACATGTGGCACTTTGGCACCGTGACAGCCCTTGGAGGTGAAGCAGTGCAGGACAGAGGCCAAGGTGTACATGGATCCTGTGTTCTTTGCTCGGTACTACTCAGCTGTCAGCACATCCAAGGTCCAAGTACTGGCAAATGCCCTTTGATGTTGTGAAATGCTTCACCTTTCTGCATGCTGGTGATCAGCCACTGCTTTGCAACCATGGTGGTCCAACATGCATGGAGAGCTCCAGTGTTAATGATGGGAGGGTCTCTACTTTGGCCCATAGGGCATGAGCTCTTTCCTGGGATAAGTGCATCCTTGCTGGTTGTTGCTGTCTTGCTGATGTGGGCAGGTAGTAAATGCAAGCAAAAATTCCCTCCCTCCTAGCAGCTCCCATCTCAGAGTGCTGCTGATCCTCTGTACTAAGAAAACCTTGAAAAATATTTTAAGGAATTGCTGAACAGAAAGATGCCTAATGAGATGAACTGCAGGAGAAGCACAGCTTCCATCCAAGAAAAACTCTTAACCTGACAGATCAAAATAGATGCTGAATATAAGCTTACACAATGCAAAACAGATGCTGAATGTAAGCTGAATAAAAGCTTACCACCTCTCTCAAGCAACAGGTGCCTTGATTGTGCACTGTTGTTCTACTTGCACAATCTCTGCTTACCAGGTATTAGGCAGAAGTCCAAATCTAAGTAGAAGCAGTTCCAAAATATAGCCTAGTTTCTTCATATCTGGCAGAATTGTCTTGTTCTTCCATTACTACAATTGAATCTTTACAGGTAAACGCTCAGATTTGAGTTTTGTCAGAGAGGCTGGGCTAGGCCCTGAACAGAAAACTCTGACCAAGCTGATTAGATATGCAGAAAGTAAAATCTTATTAATACATCTTATTAATAGTCTGTGAATGCCTCACAGATCTGTGATGCTATATGGGTCTACACTAAAGTCTCTTCTCACTGAAGAGCCCAACAAGTATAGATTCATGGTTCAGCTGAGGTTGTTGCAGCCCCTGCATCTTTAGCATTTTCTCTCCTGCAGGTGTCCATTCTTTCATTTCTTTCTGATGCCAATGTTTGTTTCCTGCAGATTCTTTATGGGATAAAAACCTAGTGTGTTTCAGGCTGGGAACTCTGAATATAATTAGGTTTATCTTGGACTGTCACTAATAGTCTTTACTTGACAGAGAAAGAGAGAGAACTTGAGACAGACGCAACTGCACTCCTTCAAGAGAAGGATCATCCAGTGTCAAAACCAGCTGCTCAGACCTCCCCTAGAGCAGACAATGCAAGCCAGGACCAGCAACGCCATAAAACTCTCCTTAGCAAAGTCTCAGCCATTTCCCATCTTTCTTAGCCTCCAGAGATATATGAGCTGTTCCTGAAGCCATGGTCATGCAGAGTTTTGCTAGTGTGTCTTGTGTGCCTTGTTTTGCAGCTTCACGTTGATGGCAGATGGAGAGAATGATCAGGAGCATTGTTTATTCAGCATTATTTGGTTTTACCTAGAATGCCACATGCAGCTGGAGGCAAGCCTTCAGTCTACATCCATTTGGTTGCCATCTGACCAGTTCTGTTGGGGGAGCTCTGTAAGAGTGAACTTGCAAGAATGTCTCCTCACGGCAATGCAGTGTCTTCATATTCACCTCACCTTGTGAGGAAGTATCAAGCTTTCTGCACAGGAGTGGTTGTTCATCCCCAAGCCTTCTGTCTAGTTCTCCACTAAGATTAATCAATATCAGTTCTCATATGCTGAAGGTCTGCAGAATCTAATTTCAGCAACCCCTAGAAACTATGGTTTCCAAAATAGCACAATCTTCACCTCTCATTGAGCTCTTGGTGAGATTTATTTTCATACATGATACATTTCTTAGGGAAACAGAGACCAAAACAAAACCAGGCATACAGCCTCAGCAACAGGACATCTTAAACTTTCAAAGGAACCTGCTCTGCAGTGTTACTAGAGAATTTCTCTGAACTTGCATGATGGTGTAAGAAAAGCAATAAACTAGGGTGGCAGTAGCTTTGAGGTTTTACTTCTATGGTATAATATATTCGCATGTAACACTTGAAAAAAAGAAGCAACAAGCCAATACTAAAAATAATAACACAGTTTACTACTTCTGCTCTGTAACACAACTCATACTTAAAATAGCACAGTGACATGCCAGAGCCTTAACAGTTGCTTAAGTGCTGGTGTTCTGGGTTTAGTAGTAGCAATCTCTGGATCTTCCACAACTCCTAGGCATTGCTAGGTTGTAATAATTTAATGATTTCTATTCATCTTACAGAATGGGGAAAAGGATTGACTCTTCAACTGGAGCACAGACTCTGTCCACATCACCTATGTCTGCCCTCCTTAAATATGTGTACCGTATGTAGACCTTGATGAAGATGCCCACTTGCCTAATTTGAGAGCCAGATACAAAAGAAATCCCAAGGTCTTGCCTGTACATAGCAAGGGGTTTTCCACCTCTAGTGCTTCTGACACTCGACCCATGTCAGTGTGCCATAGATTCAGAGACATTCCCTGAGAACAAGAGCAAGTTGTCAAATGTCCTCGTTTCAGCTAGGGAAGAGTTAATTTAAAACCATCACAAAAGGATGCATCTTTTAGGCAAGATAATATTTGTAAAGTGCCATCAGTTTCTAAATGAGTTAACACTAGATCACACGCTGCACCCCCTTGTGAAAGGGACAATACTTCTAAGTCAGGTTCAGCAAGAAAAATACAATTTCAATAACTGCAGCCTTCTAATAAAATGGACATTTTATGCAAGGCTGGGTTTCTGTTCATACTAGATGAGGTCAGTGAAAGATTATCAAGTGAAAAACTCCAGAGCCTCCTTGTCTTTAACATTTCAGAGTTAAAACGTGCACATCTCTCTATGTGATGATGCTAGCATGATGGGGAAATCTTGTCATTGCACATGTATTATCTTGTGTATTGAATCGTCACACATAGATGCAAAGCCATCTAAGATCTTCACACTTCCTTTAAGCCTAATAGAACTGGGGTTTCCTGATGCAGTAAACTGTATTACAGCATGAAGAGTGGGAACTGTTGAATTTCATTACATCTGAATTAAATACTAGTCATAGTCCAAATAAGATAGTTTCCTGAAGTAAAACAAAACTGACTAGTCTCCATTTCTTTCCTTGCTATGCTTACTTTTATTTGGGTTGGCTGGTTGGTTTGCTTTCTTTGTATGCCAGCCCTAACATGGGGTGGTATAGGTGAAATAGCTCATTACATACAGTTGGTTCATATAGCACTTGGTGGATGGAATAAGATAAAATTGTGGAAATTCTGTAACAGGAAGACAAGTTTGTGTGAAGGTAACCTACATGTGCACGATCTTGAAAGATGTGACAAACCAGGAGTGTATTTAGAAAGAGAAGGCAGAGAGTTAGGCAACAGCATGAATTTGTTTTATTGCTTTATAGGATCATTAGTCTCTCTCCAGCTTAAATCAGAGGACTTCTCTCTTCCCTGCCAAATCACTCTTTATGTGCTGGGCATAAAGAGGCCAGAACATGCAGTGCACAAACACACATGCTCACACACCTGTGGTCACAGAGCCGGAGAAGACACAGCTGCAGTTCTGATCCTCAATAGTTCCCTTCTTCCAAAGGCCCAGGTTCATCCTGTTGATCTTCAGGAGCTTAAATAAGTTGCCTACGTTGGATCATCTTCTCATTTGGCCCCCCATGCAGTCAGTGAGGGAACATCATCACCTCTGTGCACTGTGTAAGCCTCTCTCTCTCGTGTGTTCAGGTGCCTCAGTTAAGTGCCTCAAGGACAATGTCTGGAATCTAAGCCTTGATGGTTCTTCCTGCACAAGCACCCTTTCCTGGGTCTCTGAGCACTACCATGATGCAAATATTCACCAGTAACCATTACTTATGTGTCTGGTGCATCATCTGTTTATCAGCCCAGGGCCTGCCCTATTACTCTTGCTGGTCGTCAGCACTGACACGTTCTTCTGCAGAGCTGGACTAGCACTGAGTAGGTGGAGGTGAGGCAAGGTGCAGTGTTTGGAGCCACCCAGTGGGCACTGGCAGTCTGAGCCTCGATGTTAAAAAATCTGCAGTCTAAAATGCATGTTGCCTTCCCTGTTGGGTATTTTTACTCCTGCAGTACATGAACCTTAAGGCAAAAATCATGCAAATCCCCATTGATAGTCCACTGAAAGCAAAGAAAGACAGAATGTGCAATAAGGAATCCTGATTGATAAGAAAGGGACACTTGGAGTGGATTTCATTGAGAATTTGAAGTTAAAGAAAAAAGAAAAGTCCCAAGAAGGCATGTTCAAGAATAGACAATAGTCTGCTTGCACATGTATCATGGTCTTACTATAAAAAAAGCGAGTAAGCTGTAACAGATGCTCTGTGTGTTCGGAAAAAAAATTGTAGACACCCAAGAATACAGTGCATGACTGAGGTGGTCAAAGTAACAATGAGAAACATTTAGGGCACTTGGACCAGCATGTTACAAAGGTAAAACATGCTCGTTGCATGTACAAATATGGGCTTGTAGGCTGAAATGGTATATGTCTCTATAGCATAAGATAGTGAGGAATCAGGATCCAGCACCAGATTACTATAAGAACTCCAAGCAGGAAACTGTCTTGGTATGACATATGTGCACAGGGATGGCAAAACGTATGGGGGAGAGATAGGGACTAATAAGTGGAGACAGTGAGAGGCTTTATACAACAAATGCTCATGGATTAAAACCATTTCAAAGCAAGACTTGCAGGGCATCTGCTGTGACCTGTCATGGCTGCAGGGGAAAAAGGACTTAACAGAGACGTCAGGAGTACTGCCAAGCAACAGAAGAGGGGGGAAGACAGAGGAAAGAAGAAAAACTTGAAAATTTTGCAAAACCAACAACATAAAAAATTAGTTCAAGGTCAGATAAAGCAGAGTTTTACCAGGGATTTCCATGTAATCAGTACCCAGAGCTGCAATTAGGACTCCTGAACAAAGCATGGTGTGTGTTGCAAAGTTTGGCCAGCAAGGTCAAGCCACTGGAGTATTGGATTATGACTTTAGAATGTCATTAATGACTTTGAAAGAATATTTGGAGTGAAGGGTTAATTCCAATTTACAAGGCATTGGAGTCAGATTTGGACAATGTCCATGCTTCTTTTTACAAGTCCTTCAGCCCAGTGAAGACTACTTGATATGCAAGGAATCAAAGCTATGAGACAGTGGAAGAAAGGTGTATATACTGAAATTACTCCACCTGGATACTACCCATGTAAAAGAATCTGTGGACAAGATGTGGCTCTAGGTGCCAGCGACATGGGTCTTCTGGGGCTTGAACACGGATCTATTCTCCCTTCTCCGTAGCTGTCAGTCTGCATCAGGACAAATTCACCTAAAAACAGTACCAGAGTCCTAAGGAGACAAGTAAATTAAAAATAAAGTACCTGCCAAGGAAAAGATGCTCTGAAACAGATAAAATGGATTCTGAATAACTGAATTACTGGTGAAACTTCAAAAAGCTGTGAAAATATTTTTTAGATTGTAAATGATCTGGAAGACCTGGCAGAAGAGTATCGTGTTCATGTTGTCCCATTCCCAGGAAAATGCATTTAGTCCTCTCAGTGAAAGTTCATTAAATTATGCCAAGTCTGTACTAGAACATTTTTACTAATGCAGCTACACAAGCAAAGCTTCCCCTTGTGGGTTGATGTCTTTACCAAAAAAAAGTATGGGCACTTAAATGGAATAGGTTCCGCAGGCAGAGTTTATTGTAGCCATGTACTTACCTCTCTACTAGAAAACATATTGAAATAAAATGTTTTTAATAATAACCTGCCCTCTAGGCAAAACCGTCACATCAGTGGGAAAGTTTGCAGTCAGTTGCTAGGGAAGAGAGTCACAGGAACCAAGTCTTTGCATCTGCATTCGTCTAGACAATATAGGTGGTGCAGAGTGTGTCTCTGGGAATTACCTCAAGGAAAGAAATCAGCCATGAGAGTATGAAGTGCAGAATTACTCCTGGTTAAACTCTTTCCTTTACCAGAGACTTCTTGCATTATTTGAAGCGAGGTACTTCAGCTGTTCTTCCACGTCTCATACTCCAGTGTTCATTTGTGCAAATATCTTTCCCACACATTTAGCATGGAGTGAGCTGAGCAGTTTGGTACAGGAATTGCTTCTCATTGTGTGAAGGGAACTTCACTGGTGTCCTTTAAAATACTGAGTGAATTTTTGCTCTTCAGAGTTCTTCACGTTTTTCTCTTATTTTGCAGTGGCAGCTGAGATGAGGTGCTTCTGAAGACATGGCTTGAGGTGCCTCAGGCCCATGGCCTGACACAGCCGCATAATTAAATGCATAGCTCTGTTGATAATTCCTAAAGGAGTTTTATTTTTTAATTCAGCTATCAAAATCCAGTTCCCAAACAATTCATCTCTTTAACGTGATGGTGTTTTTCTTGCCTTTGCCCATTCACCACTGGGCTTGTTTTATTTCTTCTTTTTCTCCTGCTGTCACTCTGTATGCAGTGAGTCAGGAATCCAGGATTCCTACTGGATCTCCAGGTAATTTTCATCACCCCACTGGTGATGTGCTGTGCACAGTAGGATATACTCTTTGCAGCAAAGACTTTATATGCATGCCATCAAGGCAAGCAGTGACTAGAAAAGGAAGTGGGAACCAGTAGCATGTACTAGAGCCTAGGTTTCCCAAGCTTGAGTGGTCCGTCATGTAGATAAATCAAGTCTATAACCAACTGGTGGACTCAAATTGTAACATAGATCTTTGACACAGGAAGAAACGTTTGTCATCTGCAAACAGATACCAGAGAGAGAAGGCAATTCCAGCTCGGACCCTAATGTCTTTGATTGCAGCTCAGGGAACATCATAAATGGTGGAGATATTGCTGCATTATTTAAAGAACTTTTCATTTGTAGGAAACACATTTGGGAAACACAAACTTGCCTACAAAACATTAATTGCACAAAATGTGAATAGACAGATATTCCTAGTAAGCATGGATCACTGGTAATACGCAAGCATATGGCAGGGAAGCATGTAACACTCAAGTCAAAAAAATGACCAGAGAAAATAACTTACAATTCAGTCTTGGAGCCCTAGACTTATATTGGAAGTTTTCCATTCAGTTTTAGTTTTGTACATTTTTAAAAACATACTTAGAAAATTGCAGATACCGTTTCCTTGTATGAGTCTGTCTTTAGCTTCATTTCTGCTCTTTGTATTTAAGGGTACTTATTAATAGGGACAGTGAATTTCATGCAAGTGATCCTCCCAAGAACCCACATCGCAATCAGGAAGTTGGCTCGCCATCTGGTTTGCAGTGAGATGTTTTTTCTGTAGGTCCATCAGATAAAGGAACAGTTAAAAGCAACCCAAGTAAGGTTTGTTGGGACTTTCAGTTGAAGATGAAGCTCTTAGTTCCAAAAGAATAGAAGGGGATTATGAAATACTACTAAGTTACACAAAAGGCTGAGGTTTTTCTGACTTGTCTGATGACCTCTGAGCTTTGTGACTTGGCACACTTGGAATAAGCCTATAAAGGTGGAAGGTTTCTAGATTTAGAAATGCATTCCAGGCACCAGCTGCTGCAGAGCGACAAGGTGTCACCAGCAGAGCAGGTCTTGTAAGTCTCCTCTTTCTTGCAGCAACCAGGTGGGGAAACTAGAGTAATCAGTTCACCCTCCAATGGCCATTCCAGAGGGGTTGCATGGGGCTAGCCATTGATTTGGTCCTGCAAGGACAATCCAGCTCACTGTCAGAAGTTACAGCCAGCAATAAGACATCACTTCTGATGCAGGGAGTGGTTCATATTTGTTACACTGGCGTCCAGTTTTGATGCCATTGGATTTTCAGCTGAGGAAATAAATAAAAGGCAACATAACATCATTCTGACTTTGGAAAGTGCTGCAGCAGGAGAAAACAGTAAAGATACAACAGGATTTACATGTGTACCCTGTTTATGCCTCAAAACATGCAAGGGAAATGCCTCATGCCTTTCAGACCTTACCCCATTGGAATCACCTTTTGTGGAGAGCTGTGGAGAACTGCAGGGTGTCACCATGCCAAGAACATGATGATCCTCAGCTCTGTTTTCTTTTTGTGCAATAACTGTACTTTCACTTAGGCACAATCTAAAATTTTCTGCCTGCCAAAAGCTACAAGTAACCATCATATCACATATAACTTGTTATGTCACACATATGGTCACTGAAAGCCCAGTTTTAAAGCTGTGGGTAATGTTTTGTCGACTTCCAGGCAGGCAGCAGTGGTCAGCATTCCTTTTATCATCTTTTAGACAAGTTATTTCAGGAGCAACCACCCTACATTCAAAATCCCCGTGTAATTCTCTGCTCTTTGCTACTTAAAATCAGCTTTACAAATGCAAATCATGAATCATATTGAAGATAAGTTACAGAAAAATCATCCTATTTTCCTAGCCCTTTTGAGGCTGTGGGGGAGATTCTTTCACGCGTGTCTATGATCAAGAGTCAGGTAAAGAGTCCAACATGGTCTGGACAACAGTTGCTGAAAACTGTATGGATTCCCTTGAAGGACGAATTTTTTCCCGTGAAAAAAGGTTCCATCAATCAAAGTCTGCTTCTTACAAACAAGTTTTGAGAACTTGTTTTCTTCTTACCAGCTTTTTTTTTTCTCCTTATGTTTGTAATACATTGTTTCTACCCAGAGACCTTCAACTATCAGGCATTAGTATAGTCAAAATGATACCACCTAAGGCAATACAAAACCTCAGGTGTAGCAGAGACATGCTGTGTTAAACTGGTTTGTTAAATGCTTTTATTAAAAATTTACAGTACATGAACAGAAAATACTATCAAATCAGACCAATGTCCACCATGTAGATTCTTCATCCATGCTTCCCTCAACCTTTTCCTCTCTTCAGAATGGGAATGTATTATACCTGATGAACATTTTGATACCTGCAAACAATAAGCAGCACACATGAGAGCCACATCCTGATGTCCTGGCTTACAGTGTCCAAGGCTGCCGTGGATCCTAGGACCAAAAAGATCTCTTGCCTGCAGTATCAATTGCTACACATTACTTTTTGAAAGACTGCATTTTGTAGGCAGTCATTTCACTCTTCAGGCATTTCAAAGAACAAAAGGATAATGGAACATCCACAGTTTCTCCCTCTTGAGTGCAAATGGTGGTCAGGAGAATGCACTGTGGTTCTGGGAAGTGAAAACTCCTGCTTAAATGGGGCATGTGACAAATGAAGATATTTAATGAAGAGGATGACTCTTACAGGCTCCTTGAGGGAGCTGAGCTTTATCAGGCCCTCCACCAAACACCAAGAGACCTGCCTTGGGCACCAAGGTTGGCTTTATGTGGCACTGCAGTGCTGTTGGGTTTTCACAGTTAAATCACAAACTGGCTTGCTTCAGTGGAGCTGTTCTTGATTTGCCTCAATTGCAGACAAGATAATACAGCTTTTCCTTTGGAACATTACCAGATCAACAACGGCTGTGAAACATGATGACTCAAGCAAACTAGGGTGTCTGATATTCCTTCCTTGTTTCCAGTGCCTATTTTGTCATATGAAGTGTCTGTAGGGCATAGCCGCAAAATTGCCTTTCCTGAAAATGTCTTTTTTCTTGTAAAGAGTGGTGGTATTTAATAATTTCACAGCTTCATTAGGTGGCTCGTCTTACCACTTACTGCATCAGTACAAGCTGCATCATACTGGCATCTTGAATAAGATGAGTAATATGTGGATATTTTTTCTGTCTTAGCAGCCCCTACTAAGCCACCTCATCTCCCAAATGAGAAGACATTTGAAAAACCTTATACAATGACCCAGCATTTCTGAAAGGTGATTCCTTCCTCATTAGTCTTTGCTTTACTTACTGCTGAGCTGAAAAGGATTCAGTGCAATAAGGGAAAGAAATTCTGATAGCTAGTGTTTGATTAGGGAAGAGGTAGATTGTGTTGAGTAGTCCCTGATTGAACTGCTTGTTGGATTTATAAATATCTGAAAGTACTGTGCATGAACAAAGCTGAAAATAGGTTGCAAGTGGGCTTTCAAACTCCCTTCTCTAAATACTAATAACCTTCATTCAGAACGCAGTCTTTATGGAAGCGGCGTATACTATGTGTATCTGAAATTTTTAATTCAGAAATTAAATATGTGACTTTTTGTTGGCACAAAAATTATGTAGAGAGATTCTCAGAAGCTGTGTAGCCTGTAATACACTGATTGTGCCCCTAAAAATTTGGGACAAATAACCATAATACAAAACTGTGCTGGATTAATCAAATTTTTTTTTTTTTTTTTTTTTTTTTTTTTTTTTTTTTTTTTTTTGAATTTTTTTTTTTAGGGAAACTTTTCCTAATAATAACTAGACACTAAAATAGGACATGGAACATCTTGGTTTTACCTAATTTTCTTGTTTTATGATTTTACTAGAGAAAAGTTCATGCTGTTCTATGTACTGAGAACAATTTGTAGAGCTGAATTTTTGTGAAGGAATGATTTTTTTTCATCTGAACACATGTGTTTTGAACATGATCCAATCTTATGTAATTCTTTGAAGGATTTTCTTTCCTTCATAGGAAAGTGTCTTCAAAACAAATAAGAGCGTTTTGTGTCTACCATGGGAGGAATGCTAGCTGGGAAGTAGCCTAGAGTGTACAAAGTGTGTTAATGTGTCCCTTTGCCTCAGGGGTGCTGAATCATGTGTCTGTGAGACTATTCTGAGACGGTTTGCATAATGAGGGTTTTGAAAAATCCATTTTCTCCTGCTTTTCCTGGAGAACAAGAGTTCAGTTTTTTCTGGATGAAAACGTTGATAAAGAGATGGGAAACCTTGGCAGGTAGAGGAGGTCACTTCTCAAGGAGAATCAAGGTGAAGTGATAAAGCATCACGTTCAAAACCACCAAAAGTGCTCCAGCAGCTCTATTTGCTGTTCTGTTTTGTTTTCTTTTTTAAATTAAGTAGTTCCTCTGTAGTGGTTTGCCGCACTTCTCATTTCATACAGTGTTTGTGTGAAATATTAGGCTAAGGACCATGTACCAGTTATTCATTAGGTGGTGAAACATTATTTGTTCCTCTTTTCCCCCATCAGCTAGGATAAATGAAAGCGAACCAACAGAGAGGCATGACTTTTTTTGCTGCAGTGAGGTGGACTTTGTTGATAGGATGAATTGTAAGGATTTAAACCTGCCACGGCTATTAAAGTTGCTGGAGTTTAACAGCTCCCACAGCCTTCTCTCTCTTAAATGCTATTCATATCCATCTTTTCCCCACCG
Source organism: Dasyornis broadbenti (assembly GCA_013397935.1). Taxonomy (NCBI): domain Eukaryota; kingdom Metazoa; phylum Chordata; class Aves; order Passeriformes; family Dasyornithidae; genus Dasyornis; species Dasyornis broadbenti. Next base: position 1,303,046 of record VZRN01006399.1, on the reverse strand, counting down.
CCAAGACTCTAGTTTCTGTTTTATTTCATTGTTTTATTTTAAGAGTTTGGTAACTTCTTCAACAAGGCAAAGGGTTTCTGGGAAACAACTATTTTTTGCAGATTCCTCTCCTGTCACATCTCACTAAAGTGACCTGCCTTACAGGCAATCTTCAAGGCAGGCAGCCGGGTCTAGAGCCAACATCTGGGTTCCCACTCTCCTCTTTTGTCACCAAATTCGCTTTTAACTCTGAACACCAGCATGACATGGTTCCATGATGAAACCCTCCTTTTCCTTTTCACTCATCAGTGGTGAGGTCCTGCAGACAGGAATGCTCCTGCCACTCCAGAAGACAGTGAGCTGGGGAGTGCAAGAAACTTTTCCAGGCTTTAGCCCTAGTTTCTTTGCCTCCTTTCTTCCCAGGAGTTGCAATGGTAGGATTTGCATACCTGCACAGAGGAGTTTTACTCAGTGGTGTTGTGGAACCATGTCAGCTATGCCAACCATGCTCACTGAGCAGGGGCCTTGATGGTCCTCAGGTATTGCTCAACCTGTGTGAGCATGGCTAGAGAGGGCTGGGCTACACAGGCCAGTGCTGTTAACATAGAAAAAAATGAGTCACAGGGTTATGGGGTGATTCTTTAATTCTAGAAGGAATCAGGAAATGTCAGAATTATACCTTTTGTTTCAGCACAGGTTCTTCTCTGATTCTCACTAGTTCTGCTCCCCATTCCACTCTTTTTCCTCATTATCCTCCTAGGAAGACTATTTTTTAATTAAGTGGGAGGGTAGATTTGCAGAAGAGAGGGAAAGTCTTTGTTCTTTGTGTCCCACATTGATTAGCCTTCTTGTAGCTTCACTGTTTGCTTATCTAAAAAGAAGCTGTGATTTGACTGAGGGAAGAATAGCTTTTGCATATTAATTTTCTCCTAGCCAAAAGCATCTAGAATACCCTAATAATACAGGAAAAAATTCTGAGATTCAATTTCCACTCTCAAATTAATTTAACTAGTAACATTCCCTAACAAGTCCAACAGAAGAAACACTTACAAGAAAAACAAGCCATTAAAAAACTATGTTAATTTTTTAAAAAGTGTTAATCATTTTAACCTCACCCTGCACAGGGAAGCAAATCTTTGGAGCAGGCATACCTCTTCCAGCTAACTATTCAGAAAGAGGAATTTCTGCAGACTGGTTAGTCCATGGTGAGACACCACAAAATATGAAGTTAGTGACCTGCTAGGACAACCATGAAATTACAAAGTCTGTGACTTACAAATGGAAAAGTAAATTAAAAATAATGGATTTGGGTTAGGCAGATTTCAATAAACTTGAGATTTCATAGCTGAAAGCCTTGATGGATAGAGGAGCTACACAGGAAGAATGACCATAAAAGCACAAACTGTCCCAGAGGAAAGATAGGAGGTGTAGTACCAGACTCAGTGTACTAAATCACTGGCTTTTCCTTGGCATTCAGCAGAGACAAAACGTCACAGAAAATGGAAATTAGTTCAGATTGCTAATCATAACTTCAAAGAGTTGCAAAAGCAGGTGAAGACAAAAGCCAAAAAGGCAGAGGCATAATATACGCTGTACCATAATAGGAAATAATTCTGTGGCAGTGTTACTAGTAAAGAGAAAGCAAAGGAAAATGCTGATCTTCTGTTCCATGGAGAGAAAAGATGGTAGATGACACTGAGAGAAGAGTCTTGTTTAGTGCATCAGTCTTCACTGTAAAAGTGTGCTGCAATTGGACAAGTGCAGTTGTACCAGGTACATATCTAGAGCAGAATGAGGAAAAACAAGTTGAAGAATACTGAGGCAAATCAGACTGGTTTCAGATAATCAGAGCACAGTGAGATCCATCCCCAAACTAGATATCTGACTGCAACTGTCTTTTCCCTTTGAGATCTTGGAAAGAGATGTTAATGTTCAAAAGCAAATATCATGCTTAACTTTACTAAGGGGGCAGGGAAAAGAGGTGTAAGGGGATACCAACCTAACTTTATTCCCTAGAAGAGTACGTGTGGTTGTCTAGGAGAATACATAGTGATTTATAAACAATTTGAATTTATCAAATAAGTCCTGGAAAGATACTCAGCTTCTTTGACAGGCACCTAGCAGACCATGTCAGGTGAGGATGACATTTACCTTAACAGTAAGTACACTCTGATGTTTTTATAATCCGATAGTAGAAATATGATTTGGACAAAACTTGTCTAAGCCAGAGACAATACTGGTAAGAAACTGTTCAGTCAAAATTGAAGGGAAAAGTTTTGATGGACTCTATGCTAATTCTTAGACTATTTCATCTTCTTATAAAACTGTAGGTAACAAGAAGGCTTATGAGTGAATGCTCTATTTATTAAACTTGAATACAACATCAAACCAGGGGGCACATGGTGAAGAACAGTATGGTAATTGCAAATCAGAGATGAACCTAAAAACGCAATAGAAGGCAAATGCGAAATTTTACCTTTGGGCAGGCACAGCCAACTGTGAAGATAGGATGGGCTGTGGCTGCCAGCCCAGTTCTCTCAAAAACGTGGTAATTAGGGTGAATAAGAAGCTGGACATGAGTCAAGGATTTTGTACTGTGAAGACGCTTTGGTATGTAGGTAATGAGACATAAAAGAATACTCTGCTGATCAGTAGTAAGGCCTCACTTGGATTAATGTGAAGTTGAAAGTACAATTGCACGGGAAGTACAGTTCAGTCTCCCAGAAAATCAGGAGAAGGTAGAAGTAGTTGGGGCACACAGTCTACAAGGAAAGAGTGCTCAGTCCAATGCAGAGAGGAGGTCTTCAAATACTTCATCAGCCATTGTAATGGAAAGGAATAATAGGTTCTTTGTGTTCACAGTAGAAGGGACAACTACTGAAATTAAGTATTGGCAATAGAAATTCATTAGGGAAATCCCTCCAGCAATCAGGACAGTGAAGCGCTGGAGAGGCCATGGAGTGTCCCTCATTTCAGGTCTGTGAGATGAAGTCAGAGACACAGTCACCAGGAGTAATGCTAGTTCAGCCAACACAGTCTGCAATCAAGGACCTGCCCAGACCCCATCTCCTGGGCCACTGGGGTTTAACACTTGCTTCTAGCCAGTCATAGACTTTTCTCTCTCTTTCTGATAACAAAGATCCACAACTTGCTAACATAAATTATTTTGGGAAGAGAAAGTTGAACAGGGATATGATAATGTTTTCAACGAGTTTGAAAATAGCTATAAAGATGAGAGAAACAAATTCCAAACACAAGAGAAATGGGATTAAAATGCCAGAAGGCCAGACCTTTAGTAAAATAATCAAGCATTTCTCCGGCAGACCTATTTCAAGAGTGAACATGGTGAAGCACTGGAGTAGATTGTCAATTGCTGCAGGGGATTTCTGCTCCTGGACAGTTTCAGAATGAAGCTTGACCAGAGTTTGTTGAGATACTTGATGTAAGAGGGAAGGCTGCACTACTTTCTGTTTCTCTAATTCTCTTGGAGAGGGGAAGTGCTAAGCATATATGGAAATGAAACAGAGAAGTGAGGTCAGGAACTGCTTTTCACTAGAGCAAATTGACAGATTGTGAAACTCAAACCAGGAAATTAAAAATGTGGTATGGGCGAACCCCAAATGTTTTACATTATGAGCAGTCATCTTGTTGCACTTGTAAACTTATACAGTGATGTATTTTGCAAAATACGAGGTAGAATCTCCAGAGATTAAACAGACTAAACCAGTGTTTAGGACAGGGTGTTGGTTCTTAAAGTGTAGAACAAAGCCAACTTCTTGCATTTTAGGTAAAGAAGAAACTTTCCTATATGTAAGCCAACACTGAATTTTTGGTCTGTTTCCATTAAATACCTGGAAACAGCTAACGCCAGGCCCAGAACCGGATGGACCATCAGTGCAAAGGAGCCAGCCAGCTCCCAGTACAACTGCTTGAAATCATGATGGAATTTTCTTTCCACTCCCCCTCTTCTTACTAGCTGGCAAAATGTCTGTGTTGGAGTCACTTGTTTCAGAGTTCTTATTTGAAGGCATAAATATATCATCTAGTTTGTATTCAGAGTTTCAGTTTTGCTCTCCAAATAATTTTACATTGTTTCACTAGCCTGAAATAGGCTCTGAATTTTCGTGCTTTGTTATTAGAGACAGAATAGATATCTGTGAAGAGGAACAGAAGGCATAAATTTTAGACTCTATGCACCCTAGACAAGAAGATTATGAGAAACTGAAGCTGTAAAAGTAGCTGTAGCATAAAATGATGACTTGAACTGCTCATAACTAGAATTCCTATCTTACATAAAATTCTGAGACTTTGAAATTTCATGACTGCCTCAAATACAGAGAAAAAAATAGACTCATCAAAAATATTATGAAAGAGAGGAATTAAAATTATTTGTCTGACCTCCTGGAAACATGGAAACATTTATTTTGATAAGACCAAAACATTCTCAACACTGACTCTGGAACACTTTTTTCTGTTTTTTTCTGTTAAATGGTAATATAAAAAGCAAATGTTTCTGCTTCATGGAAACAAAATATTGAGATAATCTGCTGTCAAATTATAATGAAATAGATAAATTCCCATAAACACTTTACATTTAATTAAGTCAGTGTTTTCCAAAGGAGTAATGCTTCTCAGGGAAATCATCAACCATATGCCATCATTTTCTAGTAACCTTTAACCCCCACAAATGTCAAAATGGTATATACTTCTAAGCAAAGACGGAAAAATAATCTGTGATCAGGGAAATAAAAAGCCATTCCCAGGGTGAAACAAGACTCATATACTCAATACTGCATATAAATGCTTTATAATTGTTTAACAGCTACTTATCACATTGTATCTGCAAGGAGAATCAAACATATATATATTCTGTTACAGCAGCTGCTCCGTAAGAATGGGTCTTAAGAGTATCATACTTCCCTTCAGTGGTTTGTTGTATCCCTTCATTTCATATCTTCCAGATTTCTGCTATGAATTGCCAAAAGCATTTTACAGTCTCTGATATTGATACAGCATGTTAAACATCCAAGGCAGCAGGAAATTTATTAAGCTACTTTCCTAACCTGTAAGATATCACTAATCTTGTCGCAGGCAAGTTGTGGTTCCCTTCCTTCATCCTGCTTTGTGCTGTCACAGCAGCTGTGCCACAGCACCCCACTAGTACCTGTCCTGTACACCTGCTGCCCTAGGTGCTCCTGCCCCAGGGACTTTTCACTGGCACAGACAGGACAGCCACCTCATGGAAAGGGACTCAGAAGGCATCAGTCCTGGAGCCAGGAGGGCAGACCAGCCCTGTCTCTGCTATTTCTGGTCACCATGGCCAGGGACTGTGGTGCTTCTTAGCTGGCCTGTTCCCTCTCCTTTTAGCAACAGTGTAGCTGTGATTGATCCCATCAACCATCAATTGCAGCGTGGGAATATGACAATATCTTCCCTGCTCCTGTTCCTTCTTCCCTTTATTCATCCTCTAACAGGCTTCCTTCCAGTTCCCAAACGTGTTTGGCATTCCTGACTTTGTACTGTGATAGTGCTGTGGTCTCCAGCAGCACACAGGACCACTCAGCAGCCACTCAGGCATGGCAAGGCTTCCTCCCTCCAGAGAAGTCATCTTCATTGGATTGCTTTTCAGCAATGACATTTTTGTTTGTGTTCTGTTCTGTCTCAAAAGCAGCACATAGATAAAATAGCTCTGCTGCCACATTTCATGTTAAGCATGCGGAGAAACTGTGTGAGAATGTGTGGTGTCCCAAACATGACAAGAGGAGATTTTTTTACAAGAGAGCTGTTTTACAAGGTTGGGTCCCACAGTCTGCAAGACAACAGGCGAATAAAGACTGGCACTGGACATTTGGTGTGGTGGGATGGTGCTGGCCTTCTCTAGAGGCTCCTGTCCTAAATCCTGTCAAGTCTCTTCTCCTATGAGTACAACTGCCTGACTGCCTCTTACATAGTGGTTTTCTATCTAAACATATCACCCTCTGTCACTGCCCATTTTAAGTTGAGAATAGCAAAATCCTAGAGCATTTCTTGATGGAATACCAGCCCCTTTTTCACTATAGCCCCTTCTGAGAACATGTGGAAAGGGCCAGCAGCAGCCTGACTGCTTCCCAGTTGAAATGTAATCACAATGTCATAGTACATGGTTTTTGCATGATTTTTTAATTTTTAATTTCTTTTTTTTTTTTAAATACTGGAGACTAAAACCTGATCGGAGCATCCAAAATAGAAATAATTAACTGAAGTACTGAGGCTTATATAACGGAGTTTCCATGAAATAATATCAAGAACCCACCCCAGGGAGTGGACAGCTGTTTACAGCCATTAGGAATTATCCCTGGGAAGGCTTAATTTTACCACAGAAAAGTACTTTTACAGCCCTCACTTCCTCAGCTAGAACTGGAAAGAGGCTGTATATTGCATCTATTTTCGGATGCTGCACACACAGGTCAGCTGCCGGTCAGTGTGGCGTGGGAAAGGCTGCAGTGATGTGCTGAGCATCCAGACTCTCCAGAAAACACTGCTGCTCCTGCCCTGAGGGAGAGTGGAGTGCCCTGCTGACGTACCCCGCTGCCTGGCAGCCGGCAAGGACCACACCAGCATGGCGTGCTGCAGGTGGCCCCAGGTCAAGAGGCAATGTCAAGCACAACTTTCTGCCAGTCTTGAACATATTTTAAATGCATTCCTTAATTAAAAACGTTTTTAATGAGCCAAGACAACATGAGTAATTCACAAGTAAAATTAACTGAATTGAGGTGCTTCCTTAAGCTATCCAGAATCACACCAGGCTATATCCTCCTTTAAAAACAGTGTGACTATATTCAAGATAAAAGTCTGGTGGAAATCAGGAACGAGAATATCAACAAATATTACACTGAAGTATGTTCAACAGAGCTCATTTTGGCAGACCGCTAGAAATGAGTTATATTCAATGTATCCCTTTAAAATTCTCATTAATAAACATTTCCTTCCATCCTTTGGGGACCACCATGACCCACAATGCATCAGCCGTGCAGTAGGGTAGGGTTGCACATCACAGCTGTAACTTTCTTCTTAATGTCTGTGTCTTAACACGAGCTTTCTGCCTGCTGTGCATCATTCCCAGTGCACTTGTCCCTCACAACCCCAGGGCTGTCTCCGCAATGACCGTGACCATGGGGAGTTAACACACAGAAGGCACAGATTGCCAGTTCATAGGCTAGCTCCACATCTGGAACAGCTTCTTCCCTATTGTAAGGTTTACAGCTGTAAGGGTCACTGTCATATTTTGGACTGTGTGATTAGCTTTGATGAGAGATACTGATAGCCTCCTCCTTGCCAGAGGATACTGGTGTATGATCTGTCTAGATGTTTTTAAACCAAGAAAGTGTAGGTGAGAACTGGAAGTACAACATATGCAAAAATTGCCATTTTTATTGTATTTTCCATGGCGTCGTGTGAGAAGTCATCCCAGGTGAGGTTGTCCTGATGCCACACACAGTGGAAATGTTTTAGTTTGGTAGCTTACAGTAGTCATAAAGATGACCTACTATAGCTGGATACTAAGGAAAGCTCTGCTGACCTTGACATATATATTCATCTGCACAGCAGAGTGAGGGCTTGGAGTCTTCTCTTTAATTTGGTGAAACACATGGGCAGGTGGCATCTCACTAAGACTACAGTAGATCCATTAGTTAATCATGTAATATGTATTTTCGTATTTCCAGAGTATTCACATAGAGATACTTCAGGGGAAGAAGTTCAGTGGATATAACCAATGGAAAGTGAAACCATGGGCTTTCTCTTTTTGCTGTATTTTAAAGGAAAATGTCTTCTTCTTTGCCTGGCAAAAGCTAATGTGTGCAAGAGAAAACTTTGGATAGATTCATGTGAAAGATTATTTATTTAATAGGGTAAATATGTGGCCCCAAAGACCGTGTTTTATGTCTCCTTTGTTTCTGGTGTGATAGCAAGGTGGCTTGCATTTATTCATCCTACAAAAGTATTAAGAAGGCAGCTTTATATAGAGTAAAAATTAATTTCCTTAACATTACAGTAGCAATGCCAGAGAGGTCTGTATTCCTAAAACCTGCCACCAAGTTTTTATGTCCATGTGTGTCCATCTGTTGGAGGCTAGTGTCATATGTACATGATAACAGTATCCCAGACAGTTATAGTCAGGACTTGTGGGTATTCAGACTCCTAAAAAGCAGAAAACTTTTTCCTACTTAAGGAACTGACAGATTACCCAGAAAATTTTATCAATAAAAACTTCTGGGTGGGAAAGAAAAAAAAAAAGGGGGGGGGGGGGGCAGGGGGAAGAGGAAGAAAATAATTTCGAGAAAAAAAAAATCTGGATTTTATTTACAGGCAAATAATACTACCATTATATCATAGTTTCCAGTCTTTAATCTTGAAACAAAATGTATCCATCCTCCACTGAAATAATCCAAAGACTGGCAGTGTTACAAAAGATATGTTCTATTCATCAACATGAAATACTAGCAAGTTGCTTTCGTGTAACAAATCTTACCATAATTTCAAGGATGTAACAGTGAATCTCTAAATAAGGAAAACCTTCATAAGAAAGTTTTGGTGCCTTCACGCGTTTCCTTAGATTTTTGAAATATCAGTCTGATGTTATTTTAAAGAGTGATGTAGTCTTTTTGTTGAGTAGACATACCTGAAAGTCTCACATCTGTATAACATGCTTCCTAGATTAAGGACACTTTAAGGAGCAGGAAATGAGAACTTTAATTCAAGCCAAGCCATTGTTTTCCATAATATGAAAAAGAGTACAGCAAAATCCTCTGCTGAATTCAGTGGACAGAAAAATACGAACTTTCTTCTAATGCTGAAATGTTATGTTTTAACACTTAACTTTGCAGTTTCAAAACACTCTGTTTTTCTCAAAAAATTATGGTGATTTTGGAAGTGAAACTGCAGAGAAATATTATTTTAAAAGAATAGACACTATTTAAAAAAAAACATGTAAGTGCTTTTAAGTGAACTATAGTAAAAAGCTGTATTTTGCCTCACTCCTGGAAAGCTTTCTATTTTTTATGTAATACTCACTAGTTTCTTCTTTCTCTATGCACTGGCATTGTCCTGCATCTATTCCCTAGTCTTCTGGTTTAGACCTAGACCCAGCAACCCAGTGTTGATCCAAAAGTGGCGTTTCATTGTGGTCTGGTCTTTCTCCTGTAGGCTGAAATAATGTGTGCTGCCACATTCAGTAACACTAAACTCACCCATGCTGTTGTACTGTTGCAGCATTTGGGAATTTTTTAAAACAAATTTCAATCTGGGGCCTAGAAAATTATTTCTGTCCTTAAGTTAGCTGCGGAGAAATTAGCCCTTGGAAAAAGATTCTCCCGAATATTCTGCCCAAAGTCCATCTGATCAAAGAAAAGGAAAAGCAAAACAAAAAAACAAAACAACAACAACAAAAAAAACCACGGCAAACCAACAAACAAACAGCAACGAAAAAAAAAAAAACAACAACCACCAGAAAAAAGGCACAAAACACTGACCTGGGAAATACATAGGCATCTATCTCCTGTCTACAATATGATGAAGTTGCACTCAATTAATTGTCAAGACAAAACATAAGCAGGCTTTTTATGCAAAGCCAAAACTTTGTTGTTAAGGTAAATAAACTCTTACCAATCTAAAAACTGACTTGTTCTTAATATCAGTCAAAATATTATAGGAGAAAAAGGAGCAGTATTACATGAAAAGTCTGCAGAGTAATAATTACAATTATTATGTCTTCCTAGTACCTGCCCCTTTTTCTGTTCTTAGAGTTACTCTTCCACAACCCCTTCAGATCCATCTCAGACAGAGTTAAAATATATGTCAAGTCTTCAGCATCTCCAGGTCTTCACCAAGGTAAATATTATGCTGATTGTAAGGGTTTCTTCCCTTTTCCGGGGGGAATGTGATGTAGACATTTACTTCTCCTCAATTTTGAGTCCACTTGAAGAAATTCTTATTTATTTTCTAAAACCTTTTAGACCTTGGTCTTTCTGCATAGGTCTATAATTCCATGTCAAATCTGCTATATTTGTATTACATATGTTAGATAGAATCATGGAATCACAGAATAGTTTGGGTTGAAAGGGACCTTTAAAAGCCATCCAGTACAAACCCCCCTGCAATAAGCAGTGATGTCTTCAGCTTAGGTCAGGTTGCTCAGAGCCTTATCCAGCCTAGCTTTGAACATTTAGAATGATGAGACATCCACAGATTCTCTTGTAAATCTGTTCCAGTTTCTCTTTACCCACACCATAAAAGAAATTCTTCCTTACATCTATATTAAATCTACCCTCTTTTAGTTTGCCCCCTGTCTTAAAAAGGGGGCCTGACCCAAAAAAGAATTCTGTCCCCATCTTTCTTATAAACCTCCTTTAGGAGCTAGAAGGCAAGGTCTCCCCAGAGCCTTCTCTTTTCCAGGTTGAACAACCTTAGCTCTCCCAGCTTTTCCGCACAGGACTGGTGTTCCATCCCACTGATGATTTCTGTGGCCCTCTACTGGACTTGGTCCAGCAGGTATACATCCTTCTGATGCTGCAACCCACAGAGCTGGATGCAGTACTCAGGCGGTGATGGGTCAAGTCATCTCCTTTGACCTGCTGGCCATGATCCTTTTGATGCTTGTTCTTTGCTCTCCTTGCTGCTCCTAGAGCAGTTTTATCCAGCTGTAGGTCTTTATCTGACCATTGTGAATTTGCTCGTTGTTCTGTCTCATTGTCCCACCCCATCCTCCTCCTCGCTGTATCCCTTTTTCCAAGTTTCAGCTGTGGCATCAGGTGCATCTTCCTCTGCTTGGAATGACTACAGTGGAGTCATATGCAATTACTTCTACAGAACAAACTGCTTGGCACTGCTGTCTGTAGGTTGTAGCTACACCATAGCATTATACATGTGCAGAAGACAAAGGGGGCATGTACAGAGGGACTGTGGCAAGTCCTGAAGTCCTTGCAAAGCTATTACAAAGCTTGGGATCTGTTACTAGCAATGCCACTACTTCATTTACTGGGCTGCATGGCTACAAAGCTAATTATATTTTGTTTCTCCTATAGCCTATGTAGACACGTACAAAGTTACTGAAACAGCACGTTTCCAGATGTGCATGCTCATTTTCACTGGGACTAATAATTGCACCTGTAAAACAAACTTGGTGTCCTAAAATTTGCAGTTCTTCAGAGACAGTTCAGAAGAATATGAAACAATTTGTCATTATTACAATTACCAAGCTCCAGATTTATAGCTGGTCAGAGACAGACTGGTGAACATGAAGAGTTCTCCCCTGAAGTAGGTCCAAGGAGGTCAAGCAATTTTTCAAGAGATGAAAAAGTGAATGCATTCATTCAGGTGAAGACAGATAAACTGGTGGACCATGTGCTCACCTGGCTCCTAGCATTCAATGAGGTTAAACTAATGTTTACTAGGTGAGGGTCTTCCAACCTTTTCCTTTCAGTTTTCTGAGGTACTTCTAATGCAACAGGACAAACTTGCTATAAACACTTGTGCCCATGGTGAAAGTCACCGCAGACGCAGGAATCACATGCTGACACCTGAAATGTTGAAATATTATCCTGTGCTCACATTCTCCAGCACTGTACCCCTGGCTGAGCAAACATACTTTGTACTAGGGCAGTGTGACACTGATTGTGGGTTTTGGAGTCAGATGTAGGTTCAGGTGTGTTCAAGGGCTCTCTGAGCAGCCACGAAAAGTTATCAAAAATCCTAGATATTTATTGTTGCTCTCATAGCCCGGCAGCCTCACGTGCAATGCAGAGGAGTGGATAGGCAGTGCGTCTGGTTGTGTGTTCATTCCCAGGCAACCAGTCTGGTCTGCTTGGAGGCAAAGCACCATGACAGGACTTGGTAGGCATAATGCTTTGCATTGCAGCCAGTTCCCTTCCAGAACTGCCAGTTCAGTATCATATAAAATACAAGCATCTATTCTCTGAGAACTTTGAAATTATTGTAGCACATCACTTGTCCATTTCCTTGCCTCTCAGATGATTTTTTGTCAGGGAAAAGACCACATAATACTGAGTAGCTTGTATCTCATGGCTCCTAACATGGTTTTCTCACCACCCCAGTTGCAGCAGTGCCCTCTGGCTGGGCAGTTCCCCTTGTCATCCCCAGCTGTGCAGCTGAGGACAGGACAGGATTCAGTGAAAACTTGCACACCACATTGCCCTTCCACTGGCAGTGTAACTGGATTTCTGACTTCCCATAAAAACCCAATACACCAAGCTCCCTGCCATCAGTCATGCCCTTTCTGCTGTCACTCTCTCATGCAGAGGTTTTTCTCCTTTCACCTTGCAGTGAAGAAAACTGTTGAAGTATGTGTGTGCATTCCTGGCTGACAGCCGGCATGTGAAGTGTCCTCTTGGGGACAAGTATGACAAAGTGCCATGGAAAAAGCTGAGCTGTTACAATACCTGAGCTCACTAGATGTCCTCATACACTGCAGAGAAGCTTTCCCTCCAGCAGTCCCCCCTTGTACATTCTGTTCATGCATTCAGTGCTAGGGATATTTTAATTATTATTTTCCCTTTTTTTCTTTTGCTATCTGGACCTGGATCCCTCTTCTTTGATTCTTTGCTACTGTTGTAGACCTTTTTCTGTCCCCTAGACAGTTGCAGTTGGTTTGTGGAACAATTTCCAATTATCAAAGCAAGCCACACAGCATGCAGCAGGAATGGGAAGCAGAAAAGAAGGCTAGTATGTGACCTTCATAATAACACTACACAATAATAGTACAAGGTGGTGCAGGAGCACAAGCATTAAGTTTAGCATTTGGTGCCTTTCTACAGTGCTCCCCGGATCCGTGGATATATATTTAGCATGTCTATCTGAAGATTTGTTGTATTATACATATAAGGGAAAAAAACCTCTGCTAAACAAGCATTTTGTACACTGTGATGTGTGACTCCACACAGTCTTGTTGTGAAAGGTCTAAGGGGACATGAAAAAGAGAAATAGCTGTGCAAAAGGCACTGTACATTTAGCTACCTGTAAGAAAAAATTGTATTTGTCTGCAGTATTTTCTTGGTCTCCCTGGCCACAGATTTTGAGAGCATTACTGTCAAGCAGATATTTACTACTGTACTAATTTCAGGGGTAGGACTTGGGAACAGAAAGAAAAGAAGGGCTTAAACTCACAGTCAGATTACCAAAGTGCATCACCTTACCGTGCTTCAGATGAGCCATGATAATTAACTACAGCCCACAGAGCAGCCCTCTGCAAATGCAGGGTGAAGCACAACTTCAGCCACTTTTGCCGGGATATTAAGCGACAACAGTCATCTGCTGGTTCTTGGCTGAGAGGTTAGCTTGACAATATCCAACAGCTAGACTTATTTTTTGGGTGAAAATTATCAATCCACTATTACCTACATCATGTGCATGGACACGATAAACTGAACATAGCTCTTCCCATCTTTTGCTGATGTGCTGTTGGCGAAAACCATTCTCCTCCTTTGTCCTGCGTCTTTTTTTTACTGAATGTTGGGCATTATGATGTTTGCAATTGTATTGACCTGTTCAAAAGCAGTAGCACCCCTCTGCTTTCTTTCCCAGTGGACCGTAACACCAAGAAAACAGTGGCAAGGGAGTCTGCCTGATACCTTTGAAAACAGTTTCTACTTTCTGTCTCAATGGCACCCACCTGAGATAGTCACAGGCAGAATGATGGTGGGACTGTGCTTGAGCTGCAAGGCCAGGCAGGAGCCATCCTCTGCACCACTGAGCTCTTTGGGACAGCCACCTCCGTGAGGGCAGCTACATGTTCCTGTCACTATTAGATTCCATTGTCAAGCCATCCAAAAGTAGCTTGAATCAGGCAGCTCCTGTTTCACCTTCTAAATTTGGTTTGTGTCTTCTACAAATCAATCCATGCAGACGTTTTGGAACTAAGCATAAAGTCATTCACTTGTTTCCCAGAAACTGAGGTTTTGAGGACTTCTCGGCCTCAAGACATTGGTGCTTCCCAAAGAGGACATGTCAGTGAAGAAGGCAGAAGCAAGTAAATGCAGGAGGACTTTCTATAAGAGGATTTCTTGATCTTGAATGCTACAAGTCCCAAACACATAGCAGGAGGCACACAGTGGGGTGATGAGCAGAGACCAGAGCAGTTCTGTAACCATACAAGACCACTCAGTGTGTATTTGGATCATGGGAGAGAAGCCAGAGATGCTTAAAGGCACAGATGTTTTGGGCACAAAGCGGCATCTTTACAAATTTCCTACTTACCAGTGTTAACACAGCATAAGCTGGAAAATATCAGAGGTCGTCTACCAGTATCAGAAAATGTCTCTTTATGACTGATCGCAACAGCTGGCATGAATTTAAGAGAAAAAAAGCCAAGAAAAAAGTAAAGCAAGGTGGAATGAAATGGTACCATGGATGTTTCACGCTGGGAATGAGGCAAAATTTGTTAGAGGAGGGCATGACCAGAAAACCCACAGCTCCTTCAGGGACTGTTGTGCTGACAGGAGTTTGCGCTCTGCCTGCAGGGTATATATACCAAGGCGGCTGCCAACAGCAGACCTGAGAACTGCAGGCAGCCAGAGAGCTCAGCCACAACTGAGGCCAATTACAAATGAGGGAGAAATCATTCAGTTGGTGGTGTCCATCTGGCACTTAGTGACTAATCAGCCAGGCCTTTGGCCAGTCATCTTGACAGCCTGCATTTCCAACTGCCCTTGTCTGGTGGTAGTCCTGATGTAGTCGATGCCATTCCAGCACCCAGAATATTGCTGTTGCTCTCAGTTCCTCTGCCATATTTCATAAAAGGCCTTTTTAGTTTAATTTTATTTTCAGTCTGTCCATTCTAAAGCACTGGGACAATTTTCTTAATTTTGAGCTGTCACATTAATGTGGTTACCCTTTAAATATTGAGTTAGAGACACACTTCAACACGTGCTTACATCCAACTATTCAAACCACTGGAACTGCATATACACTTACAGTTTAATATCTGTTTATCTCTCTTGTTTAAATTCAAGGCTTTGGATACTGCTCTTTCATCTACAGCCTGATCACTTCAACTATAAACATTCATAGATTAAGCCCCTTCAACAATAAAGCTGGAAAAGCTTCATAACTATGCACCAATTGGCACAGGTATCACAGGACACAAACTTTCAAAAGTACCTGCATCACATTTTCAAGAGCACCTTCACCGCTTTTAGGCTTTTTTTGTGCATCTCAGAAGGCACCTACTGACACCTTATGCAACCTGCAACTGGCCAGTAATTTCTTAACTTCCCATGTCCTGAGAGTGTGCACACTTGCCTGCGTGATATAAATTGGGAAATGGGCCCCAGTCTTCTCAATACTATGGACATCTGTGAAGTCTTTGCCCATGGTCTTATGTTTTAGACAAAGAGAATTAAAATGATCTGCCAATACTGTAAACCCGAGCAGATTTTTGCAATGGTCTCACATTTATTATTGCCCATTCTTATAAGAACTTACTTACAAGATGCATTCTCAGTGTCTTGTTCAAATACCAACATAGAAAACATAGTAGGCACAGAAAAGAGGCAAAGGGGTCAATTGTACAGGTAAGATCAAGAATGTTCGTGGTTTCGCCTAAACTCAGTTGAGGTTTCCTCCAGGATCCTTGAGCATTAAGACTACTGAGAGATTCAAAACCTGACAAAATTAACCATTTAGATTTTAGGAAATTGCTGTGAAACTTCAGCCTCTTTTCTCAAGTTACATAGCAGAAATTTCCAGAGATGTGACATGGACCATCTCCCCTTGCTATCCCATCCCTCGATACCCCCATTCCAGGCACAGAGGTGGATTGCACAATCAAGGAGACCTGTTTGAGGAAGGTTCTTCATAGTCCTGGAATGTACTGCAATCACAGAAGGTGAACTAGCTTCTCATGACCAGCCAGCCCTGGGATCACAGCCGGGAGCCCATCAGGCTATGCTTGGCTTTCTTCAGCTTGCTGTAGAAAGAGTAATGAACTAACTGCAAAGTAGTTTTTAGAAAGTAGATGGTTACCACACTGCTAGGTACTTTGAGGTTCTTCTGTTTGGCATTTACCCTTAGAACGGCAGTCCTGTGCCACCTCTCTGCTATGATCAATGGTCAGCTTGAGGTCAACCATTAAAACATAGACGTTGGCATCGTTTTAAAAGTTCTCATTAAAAAGAAAGATAATTCCTTTTATAACCAATCCCTTTCCACAGATACTCTACTGGCTGCTTTTTGCTCCACTGAACCAAATCAGCCCAGACGTCTGCTTTATCCTGATTCTGAAGCTCTGCAGTTCTTGGGAAGTCTGGGGTCAAGAATTTCACCCTTCTGAGACCCACACAGGCAGGAAGTCATCAGCTGACTCCTACCACAAACACGCAGCGCAAAGTCAAGGCAAACTTTTCAACATTCCAAGTTTTCATGAAGGGGACTAGAAAGGCATTGTCACATTATTAAACACGCTCTCCTGTTTTCTTTTAATGTGCACTCCAGTACTGTAAAGGTTCAGTTAGCAATGACTCAGGTCTGGCTGATGTTGGTAATGTGGAGCAAAGGGCTGGAAAAGGGAGCCTCAAGTAATATCAAAGCATTTTTTCCCACTCATTTCTTCATTCACACAGCTCTGTAGCTCACTGTACTCACCACTACAGCTCAGCAGTAACACCACACTTCCAAGGATCTGCAGAATTATAGATGCTGTCCTATGACAAAGTAAATCTTACAATTTCTCCGCAGCACAGAAAGTTATCTTACACTGTACATGAAATCCAAAGATGTGCTCATGATTACCTGAGCAGTTGTGGCGGTCTACGAACTGGTTTGCTGTGATTTCCAGTTGAGACTGGAACAGCACCCAAGGGAGTGCAGCATCCAGGTCTTTTGTCCTTCACACTGCATATAGATATACGTGAGAGGCATCTGATGAAATAAAAAATTAACCATGAAATTCAGAGAGGTGAAAAATGAGATATAGGCATTGTGTCTGGAAGGCATGGATAGTTATAGCTACTCTGGTCCTCTAGTGGCATGGTGGGGTTAGGTCACTCTAGGTGAAATCCTGTGCCCTTGGAAAGTGAAAGCCAGGCTCTGGATTGCAGAGATAAAACTAGAGACATCAATTTCTAGCATATAGTCAACACTTCCACAGCTCCCTATATGGATGCCAGGGTGCTATGGACTTGCTGCTTCCACCCACCTTCTGCCTCTACAGGGGTGGTAAGCAATGTCTTGAGCTAAAATTCATTCATCATTTTATGGTATTTCATTCTTGTCCAGCAGAGTACAGCCAATGGGAAAAAGAGATTTACTTTGCTTTGCTCACTGAGATGCAGTTAACACCACAGGTCCACCTTCCCTGCACTTGTAAGCCGGAAATTAATGCTGGGAGTCTGTGAAAGGAATGGCACAGGGCTCTCCATGTGCCCAAGAGGACCGGAGGCCTCCCCTGCCGGTAGTTAGCAGCACCACCCACCAGCTCAGTGAACACTCAAAGAAAATGACAAGAACAATAGCAGGAAATGTCTAAGGGTGGAAACAACAAACTGAACACAGCCCAAGTTTCTGAGGGCTTCCTGATTGGCTTGATTTGCCTCAGCAGGAGCACTTTGGATAACCTTGGAGCTATCCCACCAGGGCAAAACCTCTCCCCGGTGAAGCCACGTTTGTTGCAGTGGCTTTCTGGGACATGGGGATGTTTGCTACCCAGCACAAATAAATAAAAGAACTAAAGTAGATCAGATGGATGAAGCAGGATCAGGACACTGCAGTCATCATGCTCAGGGTGGCAGCAGCTTGGTGCATCCCTCATTGCTCCCAGTGTAAAGTCTGTGTGTTTCCATGGGGCACGTTCCTTGCCTTGCATCAGCCTTCACCCTGGAAAAATGAACTGTGAGTTCCTGTAACTGAATGACAACAGAGGACAAATTTTCAAAGCTCAGATCCAAGAAACTGTTTGTATCAAGAAACAAACAAAACAAGTTATGGCTCCTACTGGGTGTTCCCCTTCCTGCCCTGCTGCTCTTTTTCTGTCTCTATTGGCAAGCAGTGCAGGGGAATGGATTTGTGTATTTGTAAGGGTCATGTAATATGGGAAATTTTTTAAGGGACCCAATAAAGTTCCGTGCCTGATGCATACTCACTGTCATCTGCACTTACCATCTAGTTCCTTTGTCAAGGACTACTGAGGGCATTTACAGGTTCAGGCAGTCATGATGAAAGCACAACACAAAAGGCAAGGAAAGGTATGTTCAAAAAAGTCAAAGGGAAGCAGATAGGATCCCTGTAAGTTGCAGCTTTTTATGGTAGTTGTGCTTTAATAGTCACAGGACAGCAGAATAATCCCACCATTATAAAACTTTGATTGAGTTTTCATGTTTTCAGCCTGGATTTTCTGGGGTTCATTTTCATTTTTAGTACTATTCTCAGGCTAAATTCAGTCAATCACACAGTGTACCTCAGATCAGAATGCTGGATACTGGGCAACTTTTTACACCAACAAGTAGACTTGTAAACACCATGTTCCTTGAAACAGCCCATTTTAAGCCACCACAACAGGAAGCAAATAGAAAATCTCTTGTTTGCACCAGAACTCCATTACAAAGTCCATGCAGTGCTTAGCAGCAAATATGAGTCAAGTCAAAGCAAAATCATGGAAATCTCTCATGTACAGTCAGTATAATTAATAATACCAGCTAAGACATCTACTAGGGATAAGCACTGACTGATGTACAATTGGGCTGTATAGTATTGGCAAAATTTATTGGATCAAGATAGTAAAATGGAGGCAAAATTATTTGCTGGAGACTACAACAAGGATAAAATTAGATAGCTATGGCCCATGATTGCTGTTTTTGTCAACACTACTCTTCTAGTTAATAATTGCAGTATCTTTTCATTGCCATATGAAATAATCACTTGCATGTGCTTTTATACTGCTAAAAGTTAAACATGTTGGGGGCAGGCTATTCCAAATAGCCCAAATGGGAATTATGCTAGGAGTGAAATCGTGGTTCCCAGCAATAGGGAACAAGCTGCCACTGACTTTGGATGGAGCCAGCGCTCTGCCTCGACAGAAAAAAGACTCAGTGGAAGTCTGAGTGGAAATAACCTGTGCAGGAATTTAAGGAAATAAAGAAGGTGGGGAAAGGGGAGAAAGTGGAGGGGAGGCAGAAAGGAAAGGACAGCCTATACCAGGAAAAAGCTTGTCTTTCGCTCCAGGTGTGCTCTTGAGTTCTGCCAGACACAGCTCTTGTGCTATCCGCTTTGCTCCTGCCCATCACTGCAGCAGTCCATGCGTTACTGAGAAGAACTGCTCTCTGCAGAAATTGCTGTGTATGACCCTTGTCAGCTCCCTGGGAGGAGCAGCTGGGAGCACAGAGAGCACCTCCTCAGGTCTCACAGGGAGACAAAATAGATAGTTAAGGGAAAAGCTGCAGAGACCTGAGGCCCAGGCAGAACACAACATGCCCTATCCAGCCCTAGCTAATGTTATTACCCAGTCTCCCATGTATTTTGCTTTTCAACACAGCAATGCCTGCACTCTGAGCTTGCAGAATTTTATGGCATTTCTGCTGTAGCCCCTTCAGAAACACCCATAATTTTCAGTTCAGGATAGAAAATTAACATTTGGCTCCTGCCTGAATTTTCTATTGTGGACAGCACTTACCCTGGAGGTTACAGGGCCCACCTTCCAGTAACTCTGTGAGGGTATCTTCATGACCATTCTACTGCAATCCAAGAGGTGTAAATTTGGTGTCACAGAATCACAGAATCATAGAATTTTTTTGTTGGAAAAACCTCTAAGATCATTGAGTCCAACCATTAACCCTAACACTGCCATGTCTACCATTAAAAAATGTCCCTAAGCACCACATCTACATGTCTTTTGAAATCTTCAGGGATGGTGCTTCCACCACTTCCATGACCAGCCTGTTCCAATGCTTGGCAACTCATTCACTGAAGAATTTTTTCCTAATATCCAATCTAAACCTCCTCTGGCATGACTTGAGATCATTTCCTCTTGCCCTGTGACTTGTTGCCTGGGAGAAGAGGCTGACCTCCACTATAACTTCCTTTCAGGTAGTTGTACAGAGCAGTGAAATCTCCCCTGAGCCTCCTTCTAGACTCTTCCCCAGCTTCGTTGCCCTTCTCTGGATGTGCTGCAGCAACTCGATGCCTCACGTGGAGTGAGGGTCCCAAAACTCAATGCAGGACTCAAGGTGTGGCCTCATCATTGCCAAGTACAGGGGAACAGTCTCTGCCCTGGGCCTGCTGGCCATGCTATTCTTGATACAAGCCAGGATGCCATTAGCAGTCTTGGCTACCTAGGCACACTCTTGGCTCCTGTTCAGATGGCTGTTGACCAGCACCACCAGATCTTTTTCTGCAATATATCTTTGCCTTGCTTATGTTTCATCCTGAGCACCCCATGAGTCTTAGCAGCTCATTTCTCTTCTGACACTGTAAATCAGAGACAAAAAGTGTGTTCCCAGTTTGTACATGGGAGGCTGAAATTTCTTCAGAGCAAATACTTTTAGGTTTGGTTTTTTGTTTAACTTCACTGAAAAAGATGGTGGAGATTTTCCAGGCTTCCTGCCTTCCCTGTAAATGCTTCTAGGTAACTGAATGTGCATCTCCAGTGTACCAGTATGTGCAGGAATTGCAGAAAAACATCCTCCTTCCTTGGCAGCTTGCAGTGTCAGTGCTGCATAAGGTCATGCAGTAATTTTGGTCGTACATCTGCGTTAACCCTGGGTAAGTGCAGCAGCCAGCGCTGCTGCTCGATGGGAGAATGAGCACTCAGCCGTCATCCCCCAATTGCTCTCCCTCTATTTCCTGGATCTCTCCCAAGATATAAATAACACAATCCACTGTACAGCTGAACTGCTGGCTTCTGTTGCTAAACCTAAACGAATTTCATGTGCATAACTGCGATGTGCCAACAAGCTCTTTTGCACAGGGCTGGCCACACCTGGGTTGCTTTTCTAGTCTCTGGATGCATGCTGTTGTGTACAGGGACTTTGTGCTGGGAAAACTGCACGTGCAACTCTCTTTCACCCAGACCACATCTTACAGCACATGTCCTCAGTCTCCAGGTCCTACCACAGTCATGGCCTTTCTGGAGCCTATTCCCTGTGCTCAAAGTTCCCAACCAGTCCCCTGAAGTCCCACCTCAAGCTAGGAGCAAAGCACATTGTGATGAGGGAGAGGATTTTATGATCAAATGCCACACTGGTATGTTTGTTGCTTATATTCCTGTGTGTCCTCAGACATCCCAGGAGATCTGTCCTGGTGCTCTTTCTGCCAATTTTATTTAAAGCCATGGGAAAATAAGCAGGTTTCTGCAGGATTTGGTGTCTTTCCTGAGTCATTGCACCTTCACTTTTCAATTGCAAAGTACAGCACGTGTCATCTCTCAAATGGCTATTTTATCTTCCTTGCCTTTCTTCTGCCATCTCAATGAATATCAAACAATGAACCACAGATGATGCACCTCTGTACTTGCAGTGTAAGTCCTGTCCGTTTTCTGATGTGACTACCTGTCTGTACAGAAGTGCTACGTCTGGTTTTGTGCAGGCCAAGCATTTTATATCAGTTGTGACTCTTACTTTGTTTGCTTTATTTTAATGTTTTGGACACTGGCCCATGAAGTTACAGAGGAAGGAGGCCTGGATCTGGGAGGGAAGAAGAAAATTATAACAATGGTGAAGAGGAGAGAGAAAATCCAGCTTCACCAGGAAGAGCCTAAATAATTGTTTTCATCTTACTTGCCTGCGCCAAGAAACCAGAACATTTGTGCCATTTGTTATAAACGCAGGTGCTCCAGAGGCTGGATGATTCAGAAGCGAATCATCACCAGACCATCTCTTATGCCATCGGGGTCTTTACTTGCCTGATCAGGGACTTAGTCAGATCTTCCAGGTCCTGTCTGGAGCCTGATCTGGAGCACAAACAGGAGCTTTCAGATCCACGCACTCTATTATAAGCACAGAGGGAGAAAATAAGTAGACTCTTTGCTCTTTCACCTCTTTGATCACTGGCCACTGGAGTGGCTTCAGAATAGGGCTTTTTTAAAACTCTTTTTCCCCTCCATTCCCAAAGGAGGGTCAAGCCATGTGCTTCTCTTCTTTAAGGGCAAGCATCCAAGGCATAGTGATTCACTGATTTCCAGTCAGTGGTCTGCCATCTCCTGAGTCAGTGGGAAGTTTTTAAGGTTGCAATCTCACCCAGGCTGGAGACATCTCCTATTTGAAGACTGGAAGAACTCAGCTTAGAAAGGTTTACACTGGTAGAAGTCCAAAAACAAGTGTAGGCTGTAAATGCCATGAGGACAAAAAGTTTTGTGTTAAAGTGATATGAGGAAATCATACTAGGATGAGATAACATCTTAGGGAGAGAAAAAGCAGGTCATGAAAAAGTGGTTTCAGTTAAAGGAACGGTCACCCCTGAGTACTGCAGGTCCCCACACCTGGGAGACCTAATGCTGCATCAGGCAAATGGCAGGCAATAGTTAATATGCAAACAGTGTTGATTAGGCAAGGAAAGGGATCCAATTGTATGACTTCTTCAATTCCAGGTCAAAGAATTACACTGACACTAAGCCTTCTGCATCAAGAGCAGGCAATATTGTAGTAGTTAATTCAAGGTAATGGTTGTGTTTTCCACCTCATCATGCTTAGCTCAAGAAGTCCTGTGGCTGATGCTTGACTTGCCTGCTTGGGTTTGTCTGTGATAACATGGATTAACCTCATCCTACACCAGGCAGATGCAGGATATCATTATACTGTTTTCTCTGTGTGTGTGTGTGTGTATACACGTTTACTTCAGACAGCAAAGTGAATTGTAGAGTTTTACTTCTCTTCCAAATTGCTCAGCTGGTACTGTGATGCAGCATTTTCCAGGTGGAGGGAATTGTTTCCCTTATCATGTATTCAGCAAGATTCATATAGATTACCAGAGCAACTCATTCAGCATCAGGCCTGAATCTCATATTCATGCACTGGTTGATGATAATGGATTCCCAGTTTTGCAAGTCACAGAGGTTTTGCCTTTTCAAAGATGTTAATTAAGTTTGCTGCTCTTGAATTTCAACTGCATTCTCTAAACAATAGACTGTTGGAAATCATAAGATGGGTCCTGCCAGCTTTCCTCTTTGCGAGTGAGCTGTGCAAAAAGAGGACGAACACCGCAAAAAGACTAAACTAAGAGGCATTGAATTACTCAACTCTGGAATCCCATTTCAGTCTGCAACAGACCTGAAATCAAGCAGGTTTTTTGCCATCAGCACTGGCTCTATGTCGATACGGAGTGACATCCACATATGGTCCAGCTGGCTTCAGCACAGCTGCTAGTGTTTGCTAAGAAAACTAAGCCAATGTTGAAACTAAACCAAGGATTATACAGTGATTTCCCCCTTCTCTAGAGCAGACAAAGGGTACTGTACACAACTGTGGCATGTAAATTTCAGCTCCAGTTTCTTAGTCTCCTTGACTTACAGACAGGTTGCTGATGCATGGCAGTTGATACAGGTAATAGGAAGTTTGTCAAGGGCTGAGGTGTTAGACTGGGATCCAGTTATGCTGGTTTAAAAGACTTACATGTCTTTCAGGGGAGACCTTTGCCCTTGCTAATTCATTTTCCAAGGTTGTTCTGAACCTGAGTGAGCTAACAGGTACACTGCTGCCCCAAAAAGAAATGGGAATGAGAGGCCCATGGAGTGGAGTATTTTTGCCAGTGCACTTTTGCAGGAGAAGACACTGTACTTCCAGAAGGGGGGACCTACATGTAAAGTTTCAGTTTCCGGTTTTGCTGTGTGGTCAAAAGCTACCTGAGGGCAAAATCCTTGAGGCAGACCCAGAGTTTGTGCAGAGATCCATTTCATCCCTTCAGGCAAGCCCAGTTATTCCTAAATTTGGTGTTTAATTCTCTGTTCAGTAAATATCAGGAGTTGGTTGCAGTGTTTTGCTTGTGACTCTGCCATTTTAATACCAGCTGTAACACCTCAGGATGTTCAGCTCTGAGAGATCTGAATCTAATTACTGTCTTATTTGTGGCTTTTGTATCAATTTGATTTATGGTGTCGGTCAAGCAGTGGCAAAATAATCAGTTAAAGTTGAACCATCCCCCACGCTACATATGCATCCGTCACCTTTTCCCTTCAAGTCTTTACTCTGATTAGGTCTTTCCTGTTTTTCTCTTAAGTTCTGAATTCTTGTATACTTTCCTTATTAGCACTGATGAATGTTCTTTTTTCCACTGACATGCCAGTGTGTATGCTGCAGACATAATTTTTATTACATTTCTGTTTTCACTGCAGAAATTGCAAGAGTATTCCTCAGGTACAACCCAGAATACACAGTTAGCACAAGCTAAAGAAACTGGTCCATAAACCTGCAGCTGTTCTCCCTGTTTATAATGCTGTTACTATCCTACGCTGAAAAACAAAACACTGCTAAGCCAAATGTAGATATCTGTAGAAGTCATGTGTCTGCTAGAGTTAATTAACTGGATAGAGAAGGCTGTTTTCTTCAGGGGTAGATCTGCTGACTTAGGATTTGTGTGCTCCCATTGCAAACCAGTGTGACTCTGCATAGGCATCTGCATTCCCTCTGTGAATGCCCTGCAGGACCATGCTCAGGGTCTCTCTGGGCATTGAGGAAAGGCAGCTCTGACCAGAACAGCTTCTGCTTTTCAGCAGAGAAGTAAATGGCAGGCCAGGTTTGTGGGTTTCAACATACTAGCATGGGAAACAGAAGAAACAGAAGAAATCCTTCACCTAGAGAAAGTGCATTCAGCACCTTCAGTCTGGAGCACAAAACAGAGTCTTGTATCCAAACATAATGTTTGCTGGGTACTGAGTCTAAATGTAAATGCATATATACACATACCACAGTTCCAAACCTCACCTTCTGCCTCTTCACCTCTTAGATCTCCCTGCTTAACTCCCCTTTTTGTCTCCTAAAGTATTCTGTCCTAACTGACAACTCCTGTGGTCCATATCCCTGCATCTCTGCAGGAGAATTCATGTGCTGTTTATGCCTCTGCTCTTCTCAGAAGCTGCACCAGTTGTTTTATCCACACTCCTGTAGGTGCCCAGTTAGGTCAAAGTCCCACCAAACACACAGGCCAGACTTCCTTTATCAGTCTGGTACATCTTCTTCCCGTGAAGTACTGAAAGATTCTGGTCTGAATTTTGCAGGGCATGATAGCTACTCTAAAAGAAAACGCCTTTAAGCAGCCTTAAAAATCTTCCCCCCCCCATTATTCAGGAGCTTCTCTGCCCAACTGGAAGAAGCCATGATCATCCTGGCATGATCATAGCTGACCCTGCTTTGAGCAGGAGACTGGGCTAGAGACCTCCCAAAGCAGTCCTAGTTATCCTAGTTATCTAGTTATCCTATCCCCAATTATCCTAGAAGCCTGTAATCTTACTAACCAAGGAGTCAGGGTCCCTCAAATGACACCAAAATGCTGTCCAAAAGGCAGCATCTCTTCAGCTGTTTGTGGTTCCTTCCTCCTCATGGCAGGGCAGCACTGCTAACATGAGAAGGAGAGTCACTCAGCTTCCTAGCTTACACAGACAGCTCTTCTCAGCCCCACTGAAAATCCACTCTGAGGTGCTTATGGCAGCCGTTAGAGAAAGCTGCAGGACATATAAGCAACAAGGCAGGCTTAGCTTTCTGAGTGACAAAATTTCCCATTTGTTTTCGTGATATTTGGGAAAATAGGACTCTAATACATTCACTGAAACAAAACTTTTGCCCATGCCACAGAAACACCAGACTCTCTGACCCAATTATTTTCTTAAATAAACAGTTTAGCAAATCTCAGTCATCGGATTACTGCCTGGGCCAGTGAAGCAGAAATACTACCAGTCTATATTTTACCACTTCTGCCTCATCTGAATCTGTATTTTCTTTCTTAATTTTCTTCCCTACAACACTTCAGATATTGTAGTTGTTTGTGTAACTGGCTTTATTGCTCTGGCCGTCTTTCAAAGGCCAGCCCGAAATCTGCTAATAAGTCTGCTAGGGAACAAGGGAATTACAAGGTTTCCTTGCCAGGTGTCAAATGACAATTAAGGCATATCCTTTTTAAACTGGGCTAGAAGAAAAGGACATTATTCAATATTTAACAGGTTTACACAGGAAGAATGTAAGTACTTTATATATATTTGTACATGTGCATGTGCACTCTGAATGGATTTATTACTGTTTAAGCCATTATATAGCCTGGTGCTTAAAACAGATGTGATACTAGTGCATTTATTTTTCAGACCAAATTTCTATGACTCTTTCGTATACTGTTATCAAAAAAGCAGGCAGTTCTCCTTACCACTGAGCAATTCTGATTATATGAAACTCACTAAAAAAACCAAACTATTCAAAGCAACCTTCAGTTTGCATGATTTAAATTTTTGCATTGTTGGACCATATGTAAAAAGGCAGCCCAAAGAAGTGGTGAGGACTCTAGGTCCAAATTTTCCAGCAAGTTCTGTGGTGCCCAAGTGGTCTTTTCAAGAATACACACAACAGTTCACGTGGAAACTCTGCCTTTAAGTATTTCTGTTACCTCAGCAGAAGTGCCTCAGCCTTTAGACCTAGAGAGTACAAATAAGAGTGATTTAAAATTGAGTGACAATGTGAAAGGCAACCTCCGTGGATACCAATATCTGGTGTATGACCCCTGTGCTGTGTAACAGGTACATTCTGATGAATAATCCGTACATTTCCTGCAATTTTTCTGCATTCTACATAGAGCCTGGAAGACTCTTAGTCTACTTGTACTGATTTCAGTGATGAAAAAGAAATTTGCCTCTATAGGATGAGTTTTATGCATCCTTATTCAGTGTTACACAGAAGATCTCTATTCCTAACAGCTTCATCCATGTTTCTAAATCCTGGTAGCTCTGTCTCCATCCTTTCCCTCTTTAGCAAGTTGTTGTCAGTATCACTTCTAAAGAAAGTAAAGAAGGGGCTCAGGAAAGAAAAAAAACCAACAAAAACCAGAACAACTGGATGGCTTGTCAAAATAGAGTAACATAATGTCTCATTTGCCCAACTCATTTTAATGGTGAAGGTTGGCTGGCATGAAGGAAGCAGAAACTGAGGAAGTGAACCAGAAGGGGTAAAAACAGAAGAGCAAGCAGTCAGAAAGAAAGAAAACATAAATTGAATCAGTTGCTATCTGTGCATGTGCAAGTGCACATGTGCATGTGTTAAAAGCAGCCTTTCTCTGCAAGACCAAATGATGACAAGCCTTCTCCAGTTTTGAGCTGGTGTACAAAAAAAATGGTGACTTACGTGACCCCCAAATTACAAGTTTAATTGCTTATAACCTTGCATCAAATGAGTTGCCTCATACCACATGTACTCAGAGTTTTCATTGTCATGAACTACCAATTAATGTCCAGTTTATTTGAAAGAAAAAGGACTTCTTTCTTCCCTGGTATTCTATTGTTGGTGACTTTTATGCACTCTCATTTTTCAGTCTCTTCCCGCATCATATAGCAAGCAAAATGCATTAGGTTACAGAATATGCATCTTGAAAATGCTGTTTAGTGACTCACTGGGGAAGAACGGAAATATACCAGTAAATCCTGACTCACCCAGCTTCAAAATTTATTTTCACCAGGCAGCACAGCAGAATATTTTAAGTGTCTTTAACAGCAAAGTACAAATGAAGGTGGATCTACAAATCATTTCCAGAGACAGAGGAGGAAAAGAGGCCACCTACCTGTTGACTTCTAAGTTCTTTAATTTAGCAAGAGTGTGGCAAATGCCTGACCTGAGTGATAAATGAATTTTTCACTTCACTAGGTATTATCTTAAAAACACAAGATAAAATAGTCAAGATAGAAAAAGATGTTTTGAAGACTTTCTCCCTGAATTACAACATGAGGGGGAAAATTCATCCTGTATCAAATTGTTCCATTGCAGCAGAATAAAATACTTTGTTTCAATTTTTTTCCATTTTTTATGTTTTTATATTATTTTGGAGGAAAATTTAAGTGGATTGAAGCAGTACTTTCCAACAGCTCATTTTAAAATTACTGCAATTAAGCCATTTCAACTTAGTTATAAGGATGTTACCTTTAAAAAAGAGAAATGGCAGTTCAGCAAATCACCATGAATCTGAGGCTATTAAGTATTCACATTCTTCAGGAGAGCAAAATCTGGCTTTTTCCATCTGCAACAACCTGAGCCTGTGATACCTTTCCCTCCCTCTAATGAAAAGCATTATCAGTAAGTGCCACAAATCTTTCATCACCATACAATTTAAAAGTGAGGAAGTGTTTTCCAGGTGGGTGCCTAAAGTTAGACTCCTGCATTTAGATTTAAACACAAAAATTTCACAAGGAACTAAACGTGACAGGTCTGTCAAAGAAGCAATTCCTCCTTCTCTCCTCCCTACATCACATCCTCCTTGCTCTCTGCCTTGTGATTGAACAAGCATTAGTGCAGTCCTGAGATGAGCAGGACTGGGAACAAGCAAAAATGTGTCCTTTATCATGGAGCAGTGTCCTGAACCCTCACTTGAAAAGCAGTGACAGAAAGGCAAGAGCAAGTAGCCACGGGTAAGGAAAGTACTGGGTGATGCCGATATATCACATTCGAGAAAATGTGGTTCAACAAGCTATGAGCAGCTACAGATCTTTCTGTAGTCAGAGGAAGTTTTAGGCAACTATCCCTGTCCTAATGTGTTCATCTTAT